>VMBQ01014085.1:0-14854 GCA_007657795.1 Dreissena rostriformis | reverse complement strand
GGAGCTGCACATTTTGAGTGGTGAGAGGTCAAGGTCAAGGTCATCCTTCATGGTCAAAGGTAAAAAAACTAAATCAAAGCGGCACAGTAGGGGGCATTGTGTTTCTGACAAACACATCTCTTGTTGTAACTTTGAAAAGTATTTGTCGGCAAGCCGCTTCGATTTCATGTAAAAAGATATTAAAGGAGACCAATTAAAATAATCTTCAGGTTAAGTAAAGAACATGTATTGAACCTTTTTAATGGGAATGAAAAAAACATCTTGATAGCAATTATCCTTGTTTGGAAACGCTGAAGTTCATTGGACGGACATGCATATTTAAATATTCATGGTTTATAACATGTATGTGGCTTAGGGTCATCAGATACACTTGGTGCTTTTTATGTCTCACTTTATTCCACGACTGTAAAGGTTTATTGATCGCCATTCCTCATAATCCTATGAGCTTGTACTGATTTACCAGGTATTGATTATAGGATGAACTGGAGTTGCCTCCCATTTCCTAATTCTTTAGGGTAAAAAAAATTAGGTTAGGTTTGCCATTGTTTTTCTTATTAAAGTTTCATCCATTTTTACTGTTATCTAGATTGTATTATTGATAGTAAAAAAAAATAAAAAATTAATATTAATTAGTAATTAATCATTTAATAAATTGTTATTTAACAATTTATTAAATGATTTATTACTAATTAATATATTTTTTTTATTTTTTTTATTATCAATAATACAATGTATATAACAGTAAAAATGGATGAAACTTTAATAAGAAAAAAAAAAAATATAATATATATTTAATTATATTTTATAATTATATATAATATATATATAATGTTTGCACAGAATGACAAAATGTACACAGACCTTTACAGCGTCTTTTGAAATTCTGTCATAGTAAGATCCACTGAAGAACATGAAGAGGAATCTTTATCGTAACAGATACGCCAATTGCCATTGTTCTGCAAGAGATGTGTGTATTATTCAATGATTCTAACTTAACCAAATTGACCAGTTAATCTCAATGGGTTCATAAGAAAAAAATGTGTCGTGGTCTGAGAAAACAGGGCATAATGCTTGTGCGTAAATTGTCATCCCAGATAAGCCTGTGNTGCCAAATGATAAATAGAAATTTTATTTCAAAGCGGCGCAGTAGGGGGCATTGCGTTTCTGACAAACACAACTCTTGTTGAATGCAATTCTTGTCTCCCTACCTTAAGGGTCAAGGTCACATTAAGAGGTCAAAAGTCAAATTAAGCCATAAAACTGCATGTCCGTACTGTAATTATGTCACTGATCATGGAATTTTAAAATAACTTACCACAAATGACCACCATGAGGAGATGGTGTGTCGCGTGTGCCACCTGTCTCCCTTCCTCAAAGGTGAAGGTCAAAAGTCAACTTTTGACATAAAACAGTTTGTTATTGCCATTTGTGCAGACAAAAGTGGAATATGGGGGCATCAATATCCTATTGACTCATATCTTGTGTATTCAATGCTTTGACACGGTTTGTTTACTCGTTTCTTTTAAAGGTTTAACTTCATAATCTCTCTGGAAATAATAATGTAAGGGCATCAAAATAATGTCATTTTACAGTAAAACAGAGATAATTCTTCATTATTTTCACTGTTAGTTTTCACAGTAAGAAAATGTGAATTACTATTTTTAATAGACCAAAACATTGATATAAACCACAGGAAAGCATAAAATAAGCCATACTTGGGCATGGATCTTTAACATTTATAATATGTTTCTGAAGGCTAAATTTAATCTTTTTATGCTTTTTATTATGCTCCCCCAAAAATTTTGGGGGGGGACCATATAGTCGCCGCTTCGTCTGTCCGTGCGTGTGTTCGTCCGTCCGTGCACAATTTTTGTCCGGGCTATTTCTCAGCAACTAATGACCGGAATTTGATGAAACTTTATGGGAAGCTTCACTACCAAGAGGAAATGTGCATATTATCAGCAGGTNGGCCTTCACAATCCGGTTCCAGCGCTCAAAGGGGTATTGTTCCAGTATAAGCCGGTGAAGTCCACTCAGGCTAATCAGGGACAACACATTCCGCCTGAAAAACTGCACAGGCTAATCTGGGACAATACTTTATGCCATGCATTAAACTTGGTTTCCCAGCTAGCCGTTCATATAATATATTGCTCTTACTTTTATTTCATGTTTTGTCATTATTATGAGACGCATATTACTGTATAAATAAAACATGATTGTTGTAAAAAGTTTATGAATTGAAATGGTTCTTAAATTGACCGTAATCATAACTTGATTTTGGGGAATACAAAAATGTGACACAATACATGGTCGACCTTGACGATTACATATATAATTTGAATTGCCTTTGCTGAAGTAAGTTCCCTATAATTATTGGGAACAAGAATACGTATTGTAACAATTCAAAAATCAATATCTTGAATTGAATTGTAAACTGTGCATTGTGACACAAATCACATAATAAGCGACTTGAAACGGATACTGTTCAATAGTTAAACTGACAAAATGTTGGTATTTGTTTATAGATCAGTATGGCTGTTTGTTCGCGGGGGATATTATTCAATTGGGGCAGTCCTATCCTTAGTCTTTTGATAAATAAAATAATGCTTATGAATTATTTTAAGACCAGTGTATTTATAGGCATCAACTTTTGATAACATTTGCCCCAAAAAAACATATGAGCCTGGCTCTGTGAAAAGTGGGTTCAGTGCATGTGCGTAAAGTGTTGTCCCAGACTAGCCTGCGCAGTCCGCACAGGCTAATCAGGGACAACACTTTAATGCTTTTATTGTATGTTTTGTTAAAAGGAAGTCTCTTGACAAAAAAACAAGTTAAGGTGGAAAGTGTCGTCCCTGATTAGCCTGTGTGGACTGCACAGTGAGGCTCATCTGGGACAACACTTTACGTACATGCATTAAACCCCCTTTTCACAGAGCGAGGTTCATATAAAAATAAATGCAGTGTGACTCTTGAGAGTTTTGTGATTTTTATGCTTGAAAAATATATGAAACTTTGTACAGGGCCAATAAACAATACACCAATTATAAAATATTAAACACCTGTGCACTTTAACATGAAATATTGTATGACCTTTACCTTTTTGATAAGCAGAAAGAGTTCGGAATTTCTGGTTTTTATGCTCCCCCCAAAAAATTTTGGGGGGGGCATATAGTCGCCGCTTCGTCTGTCCGTCCGTCCATCCGTGTGTCCGTGTGTCCGTCCGTGCACAATTTTTGTCCGGGCTATTTCTCAGCAACTAATGACCGGAATTCAATGAAACTTTATGGGAAGCTTCAGTACCAAGAGGAGATGTGCATATTATCAGCCGGTTCTGGTCGGATGATTTTTCACAGAGTTATGGCCCTTTGAAATTTTACATTAACTGTACATATAGTGCAATTCTTGTCGGGGCTATTTCTCCCCAACTACTGACTGGAATTCAATGAAGCTTTATGGGAAGCTTAACTACCTTGAGGAGATGCACATGTTATTAGTGGATTCTGGTTAGATGATTTATTTAGAGAGTTATGGCCCTTTGAAATTTTTAAGTTGCTAAACCATCCATCGTATTATTTTGTCCAAAGTTCATAATATCCCTCAAGACGTTTCCTTTTATCTGAATATATAGTGAAATATTGTGACAAAAAAAAACTTTGGGGAGCATCACCCGTCTCCGACGGTTTCTTGTTTAATATATATATATTATATTTTAAGCTTTTGTTTGGTTTATTAATTTTGTGGTCTGCCCAAATATTTCCCAATTTTGTGCAGAACAAATAACATATAATTGTGTAAGTGTATTATAATTATAATTATCTGTCTGTAATTACTTAAGCAATTAAAGAAATATTGTGAAATATTGCCAAACGTTGCACCTTGTATAGCCATAAAAAGCTGAACAGTATGCAATAAAATACTAAAATAACATAAACTAAGGTAAGTCCACCTTGTGTCAATAGAAACATGACAACAAATGTTTCAAATATTTACACTGCACAATTGCTGTTAAATGAGTTTTGTCTGCTCTGGAGTTTGTTATAGAATTAGTACCCTGCATATTTTTAATCTGTTTGTCTTGAATCAACATTGGGCAACATTCATGATGTCAAAAATGAACAGCTCACTCTGTTAACATTTATTTTGAAGAATTGCTATTAGTTCTCATGTGGTTATATCTTAAAATGTCTTAAAATAATATTAAAGTTGCGATGATTAAAAAGACTTAACATTGGGACAGATTTAAAGAAATGTATTAGTGGAATTAGTTTGGCTTTTAAAACATGTTCAAATGTGTGTCCTTTTTAGCTCATCTATTTTTTGGAAAAAAATGATGAGCTATTGTCATGACCTGATCGTCAGCGTCTGCGTCGGCGTCCGGTTAAGTTTTGTGTTTAGGTCCACTNTTTGAAGATGAAACATCTTTTCTGTATTGTTATTGCTGACCTGAGCACAAGGTGCTCATTGTGTGCGTTTTTGATTGCCTTATGCAGCGATCTTTTTTGTCCAATTGGGAAAAGTACCCGTACCGGTCCAATTAGGAAAAATTGAGTCGCGAAAACCTGAAAATTGGGAAAAATTGCGTCATGAAATCTTCAAATTGGGAAATGGGTTAATTTGATTGTTTGCTAACAAATATCTTAAAATTGAGAATAACTGATTTTTTATTTTTTTTTAAACCTTCCATTGGGAAATTTGTAATTTTTCCGAGATTGGGAAAGTGCCGTTTTCCGGTTCTTTACAAAGAAGAAAAAAATCGCTGTTATGTCTTTTGTTCATATCGCTTTTTGGTTGTCCAACCTGCATCATGAACATTTGTCTTCTGAACACTCAAGAGCCTGCATGTATTGCTCAGTCTTCATGAAATTTGGGCAGAATATTTGCTCCATTTATATCTAAGCCATGTTTGAAACTGGTTCACTTAGGGACAAAATGTATACATGTAATTACATGTAACACACTCTAGAGGCCACATGTATTGTCCAATCTTTGTGAAAGTTGGTCAGAGCATTTGTCAAAATGATATCTTGGCCAACTTTAAAACTGGGCCACTATGTCAAATTAAAGAAAAAGATTGTAAGCACTGCATGGAGAGACCACATTTTCTTCTCAATCTTCATGAAACTTTGTCAGACAATTAGTCCCAATTAAATCTTGTTCAAAGTCAAAATAATTTGCCCAATCTTCATGAAACTTCGTCAGAAAATTTATACCAATGATATCTCAACCGAGTGCGAAACTGGGTCACTTCGGGTAAAAAACTAGGTCAAATGAAAGAAAAGCTTGGGAACAATATAGAGGCCACATTTATTGCCTCTTCTTCTTGAAACTTGGTCTGAACTTTTGTCCCAATGATATATCGGCAAAGTTCCAAACTGGGTCACATGGGGTCAGTAGGTCAAATTAAAAAAAGCTTTGGAACAATCTAGAGGCCAAATTTATTGATCTTTCAAATACGTGGTAAAAACATTTCTCCAAATGATATTTTTGCTGAGTGCGAGACTGGGTTAAAAAAAGGTCGCTAGGTCAAATTAAAGAAAAAAACACAATCTTCATGAAATTTGCTCTGAACGTTTGTTCTTATGAGTTTTCCAACAAGTGAGATATGGTTCTTGTCCATATATTGGCATTCCCTGACCACAGCCGAGACCAATGAAATTGTGTTTATTTATCAATCATAGAATACTAATCAATAATTAATCTGCTACTGACCCTGTAACAAAGAAATAGACATATTGTCACTGTGTCATAGTATGATATTATATTGAGCATACCGCTATATTTGTAGAATAACAACAAGATATTCAGTGGTGGCCTTGACATAATGGAGATGTACAATCCCCAGCCAGATCGACTGGCCGAGTTCTGGAGAACGCTGCAGGGCATGTGGCTCAGCTTGTACGGCTCCCGACTGGCAACCATAGCGGCTATCAATGTGAGACTGGGCAGTGAACATTATGAGCCGCGTTCTGGGAAAACTAGGGTTTATGCATTACGTGAAGTGTCGTCCCAGATTAGCCTGTGCAGTCCACATAGGCTTATCTGGGACGACATTTTTCGCTTGTATGGAATTTTTCATTTAAAGGAAATCTCTGCTTAGCGATATCCAGTTGAGGCAGAAAGTGTCGTCACAATGCAAACTGCAATGTCTGCATACAATGTTACCGTGTTTCAATGAGAATGACCTATGCTTTCTTTGACACTTGGCTAATTTAAGACCAGCATTATACAAAAATGGGTCTTATGCCATATGCTGCCAGTGTAGCTCCAGGCCAGCCTGCACATCTGCACTGTCTGGTCAGGAGCTACCCTGTCAGCTAATGAGACCATGATGCCTTGCATGACTTTATAGCGGAAAAGGTAGCTCCTGACCAGACTGTGCAGACGCGTAGGCTGGTCTGGAGCTACCCTGGCCGCACATGTCTTTAAACCTATTTTTGCATGATGCTGCTCATAAATAGAAGTATAAGGCTTTGCAGAGTTTACTTTAAATCTTATTCATGGAATAATGCTGAATAACAAATGAATAAAAATGACTTCAGTGCATTTATTTGAACTGAATTCTTTTAAACCTGTTCATATCTGTGACCATGTGTCCTATGCCTTCCCAGGGCCACAGCCCAGCTGGAGGATGTTTGATGGCCCTTAGCTGCGACTACAGAATTATGGCCCCTGGGTTCACCATCGGCCTCAATGAAACACAACTGGTAAGATGTTCATGTTTGTCCTTACTCTTAACATCCGTCAGTCTCACCATATACGTGGGATATTGCCTTTACAGAACATGTACTTTTCTACCATTGCCTATTGAAACTTATATATCCAATTACAAGATTTACTACCAGAGCGTTGATTGTTTATTAAAAAAGGTCTGTTAATTGTTCTGTAAGTTAAAACCTTTCGTATTATTGTTTACAAGTGAGAACACAATTTGGAGTCCATTAAAAAATAATCGAGATATGGGTTAGTTGTAACTAGAAATTCAATGTGTTTTTTTTGCACCAAATAATAAGGACTATGATCACTCGTGAAATAACAAACGATCTAACACTGACATGAACAAATATCCTCTATTGTGTTTTTCAGGGAATCATTCCTCCATTTTGGTAAGCATCTTTATTCTGTCTTCGATAAAGTAGAATTCATTGATGGTATGACATCAACAGTTAATTATCATGTTACTGATTAATTAACAGTTTCTATGAACAATGAATTCTCATTCTTGGATTGATTTCATACAATTAACATTCATTACTGGAACATTATTTATACGCTGTTTTTAGTTCACCTGTCACGAAGTGACATGGTGAGCTTATGTGATCGTGTGATGCCGGCGTCCGGCGTGCGTCCGTCAACAATTTGTTTGTGTAGACAGTAGAGGTCACAGTTTTCATCCAATCTTTAAGAAATTTGCTCAGAATGTCTATCTTGATGAAATTTGGGTTGGGATTGTATTTGGGTCATCTGGGGTCAAAAACTAGGTCACTAGGTCAAATAATAGAAAAACCTTGTGTAGACAATAGAGGTCACAGTCTTCATCCAATCTTTATGAAATTTTGTCAGAATGTTTATCTTGATGTAATCTGGATTGGGATTGTATTTGGGTCATCTGGGGTCAGAAACTAGGTCACTAGGTCAAATCATAGAGAAACCTTGTGTAGACAATAGAGGTCATAGTTTTCATCTGATCTTAATGAAATATGGTCAGAATGTTTATCTTGATAATATCTGATTTTGGATCGTATATGGGTCATCTGGGGTCAAAAATTAGGTCACTGGGCCAATTCTAGTATAACCTTGTGTAGATGAAAGAGGTCACAGTTTTCATCACGTCTTGATAAAATTGTGTCAGAATGTATTAATTGATGAAATCGGGCTTGGGATTGCATATGGGTCATCTGAGGTCATAAAGTAGTTCATCTGGTCAAATCATAGTAAAACTTCCTGTAGAAGATAGAGGTCACAGTGTATCAGATCTTTATGAAATTTAGTCAGAATGTTTATCTTGATTGAATCTGGGTTGGGATTATATAGACAGGTGAGCAANGAAAAAAAAAAAAAAAAAAAAAAAAAGTAAGTGTAGAAAATATGTGCGTATTAGATTAATAACAACATGCTGTAATTGACATCAATGTTTTTCCTCATAGTTCACTGGAATGGTACCATTATCAGTACAAGTGGGAAAAAAAGCATCGTTGTCACCCTATTTGGGAATTTTTATAAATATGAACTCTAAAACAAATATTTAAATTATCTTTTCACTTGTACTTGTGGTCCCAGGAGATAAACTGAATGGCAGGTAGTAGTATATTAAACATGTGATACTTTCCTGAATCTTTTCAGGATCCTTAATTGGTATTTTTGTATATTCAAATTGTGAAAATTCATAGGTAAGTTTGACTATAAGGAAAAACACATAAATCTATAATAGGTACTCAAATTTAATTGTTGTTACTTCACTTCACAACTTCTAATGCCTCTGGCCTCTGACAGGTTTGTGGACTCCATGGTTAATGTTACGGGCCAGCGGCAGGCGGAGCTGTGCTGTCAGAAGGGCCTCATGCTCACCACGGAGCAGGCGCATGGTATCGGCCTCGTGGACGACATGGTGCCACAGGAGTCTATCCTGGAGCGCGCACAGAACGAGATGAAGAACTGGCTCAAAGTGCCGGGTATGCTGTGGATCATGTTAAGCTTAGTTTTATTGGGTTTTCCCATGCTAAAAGGCGTAGGGATATAGAAATGGTAGGCGTCATTTCGTGTGAGCATGTGTGCGTGTGTCACACACTGGATTCATCATCATGAAAATCATGAAAATAGTTGGTATGTTGAAAAAAAAATTGGTGTGTGGATTGAGGGCCATATGGAGAATATGCATGTTAATTCAGTGTTTTTTTTCATTTTTTACAATCTTGTAGGTTAATAAAGAATAACATTGCTATTATACAAATGTGATTTTAAAAAAAAAATAGGAGAGAGGAAAAAAAAAGAAGGCGTGGCACCTGTGTACTTTAATTGTATATTTAGTAGTACATATTTTGTAACATTGAATTATATTGGCTTGGGTTCATTCAACGAATATCTGTTTTTGGATTTCCCATGATAAAAGTAGAGTTCTCTTAAGTCCTGGAACATTTGGGATTTTGTTTGTTCGTTTACACATAAAAATATACCTTTTAATTTCAAGGAGCAATATATTGATAGGATTCATTTTTTCTATATAAATTCCAAGAATTATGTCCTGTCAAGAGAGTGTAGGCATATTGACATTATTTATATTCAATACATTTGTAACATACTGAACAATGGTGTGATTGCTATGGTGACAAAAATAGGTGAAAACTAAAATTTAGATCCTGCAAGGACTCAAAAAGTACTTAAGCTTGGTTGGGGATTATGGGGATTATGCACGTTGTTTCAGTTTTTCAGACATAAATTGTATTTGCCATGGCTACAGGAATCATTCAAAACTAAAATCTGGATCCTGTGACTCAAAAAGTACTTAAGCTCTGATGATAAAAATAGGTATATGGATAAAGGGCCATATGGAGAATTATGAGTTTGCAATCTGAATTGTGATTTGTTTCGTGTTATGTGTCTAAAGGAGCTGGGCTGGTAAGCTCAGTTGGTAGAACGCTGGACTAAAAATCTGAATCTGAGGGTCTTGGGTTTATTTCACAGCCTGGCCACATGACTTTGGTGGGGATTGATAATGAAGTTATCTTTATGGCCATTCTCCCAATTCAAGTTGCCAAATAAACTGTGAAATGGGAGCTTGTAGGCCTCAACGTGGCTCATAAACTGTACATGTATACCTTGGTTGACAATTAATAATCATTCAGTTGTATGTATGTCAGTCTCCAAAGTTACCACTAATCTGTATGCTCTGGGACTTGTGAATCATGATTATTGCTGGTCATAGTTTGTGTAAATTAATGGTTTATTGTTGTTTTTATTTCAGACTTTGCAAGGCAGTTGACAAAGCGACAGATTCGAAAACCAACGATGGACAGACTGATAGCAAAGCGAGATGAGGACATACAGAACTTTGTTCAGTTTATCACTAAAGACTCTGTACAAAAGGCTATGGGATTCTACATTGAGCAATTGAAGAATAAACCTAAAAAGTGATACTTTTTGGCAGAAGTATGCAATTGAAATACATAAAATGTAGAACATAATTTTTAATTGTTCATAGTTCAAGAGAACAATTATCCAGGTCATATTATGTATTAAGTATGCTGTTTTTATGAATATTTAGATATACTTAACATTATTTTAAATTCAACTTTTTATTTTGGGTATTGTTCAAAGATGAAAAAAAATGGTAAGGTTATTTCACCATATTACCATTTATAATTATTTTACCAAGGTTATTTGCCATATATCTTTAATACACATGTATATTTGTCAAGTGACATGCCATATAGTAGTGGATTTGTTAGGAAAATACCATCAAAGGCCCTTTAAGTATTATGAGGAAAGCATGTGGGATAACACACCAATCAAATGTGATGTATTTGCGTTGAGTATTATATGTTATTAGCATGTTTTGAGAAAGCACGGGTATAGTGGTGTTAAATAGACTGTACAGACATGCGATAATAGCATGATAATCAGTATTTAGTTTAGTATTAATACCGGTAATTGTTAATATAGATTTGTTTTCAGAAAATTTAACTTTTATGTGTTGATCATTTTTATGCTCCCCCTAAATTTTTGGGGGGAGTATATAGTCGCCGCTTCGTCTGTCCGTCCGTCTGTCCATCCGTCCGTACTTGTGTCCGTCCGTGCACAATTTTTGTCCGGGCTATTTCTCAGCAATTAATGACCGGAATTCAATTAAACTTTATGGGAAGCTTCACTACCAAGAGGAGATGTGCATATTATCAGCCGGTTCTGGTCAGATGATTTTTCACAGAGTTATGGCCCTTAGAAATTTTCCATTAACTGTACATATTGTGCAATTCTTGTCCGGGCTATTTCTCAGCAACTAATGACCGAAATTCAATGAAACTTTATGTGAAGCTTCACTACCAAGAGGAGATGTGCATATTATTAGCCGGTTCTGGTCGGATGATTTTTCACAGAGTTATGACCCTTTGAAATTTTCCATTAACTGAACATATAGTGCAATTCTTGTCGGGGCTATTTCTCAGCAACTAATAACCCGAATTCAATGAAACTTTATGGGAAGCTTCACTACCAAGAGGAGATGTGCATATTATCAGCCGGTTCTGGTCGGATGATTTTTCACAGAGTTATGGCCCTTTGAAATTTTCCATTAACTGTACATATAGTGCAATTCTTGTCCGGGCTATTTCTCAGCAACTAATGACCGGAATTCAATGAAACTTTATGGGAAGCTTCACTACCAAGAGGAGATGTGCATATTATCAGCCGGTTCTGGTCGGATGATTTTTCACAGAGTTATGGCCCTTTGAAATTTTCCATTAACTGTACATATAGTGCAATTCTTGTCCGGGCTATTTCTCAGCAACTAATGACCGGAATTCAATGAAACTTTATGGGAAGCTTCACTACCAAGAGGAGATGTGCATATTATCAGCCGGTTCTGGTCGGATGATTTTTCACAGAGTTATGGCCCTTTGAAATTTTCCATTAACTGTACATATAGTGCAATTCTTGTCCGGGCTATTTCTCAGCAACTAATGACCGGAATTCAATGAAACTTTATGGGAAGCTTCACTACCAAGAGGAGATGTGCATATTATCAGCCGGTTCTGGTCGGATGATTTTTCACAGAGTTATGGCCCTTTGAAATTTTACATTAACTGTACATATAGTGCAATTTTTGTCCGGGCTATTTCTCAGCAACTAATGACCGGAATTCAATGAAACTTTATGGGAAGCTTCACTACCAAGAGGAGATGTGCATATTATTAGCCGGTTCTGGTCGGATGATTTTTCACAGAGTTATGGCCCTTTGAAATTTTCCATTGTACATATAGTGCAATTCTTGTTCGAGCTATTTCTCAGCAACTTATTACAGGAATTCAATGAAACTTTATGGGAAGCTTCACTACCAACAGGAGATGTGCATATTATCAGCCGGTTATGGTCGGATGATTTTTCACAGAGTTATGGCCCTTTGAAATTTTCTTTAAACTGTACATATAGTGCAATTCTTGTTATGTCCAAAGTTATGCCCCTCAAGACGTTTCCTTTTATCTGAATATATAGTGCAATATTGTGACAAAAAAACCTTTGGGGAGCATCACCCGTCTCCGACGGTTTCTTGTTGGAAAAAGTTAGGCTTTTGGCTTGGTAAATTTAACTTAGCAATTCCTATATAAAAGAAACTGGATCAAACAGTTGTTTGCCTTATTCTGTGTATTTAACTATAGACCTGTCAAAAAAAAAACTTTATCAATTGTCTTATCAGATACATATCACATTTAAAATATTGTGTTATAAGTGCAAGGCTTATTAAATGTGGAGTATCTTTGGATTTTCCAAAAATCTATGACAACAAGTGTCGAAATGCACAACCTGAAATATGGGGATTGATGAATCTAATGCTGGTTTTGATGGCAAATGTATAGCTTGGTGAATACCTTAAGTTTAGAAATGATGAAATCTTGTTTTAATAACACATCTAAGTGAAAAGTATGCACAAATAAATGTGTTAAAATATGAAAATATTTATGGGCATTGTTGCATTGGTGCTGGAATAGGTGTGTAAGGCCTATCATATTTGAGATAATTATTTGACTACCAGTATTATTTTCTTTGTATTTAGCATTTGACCTTAATCTTTGACCTGATTCTTTTGTGCACCACTTTGTCACTTGTGGCAAGTTATTTGATAATCCATCCACACTAAACAGAGTTTCATTTAGTATGAAATGTCTGCAAGATACAGGAGACGCCCCGTTTTAGAGACGACCCTGGGTCTTTTAGTGCCTGGTGTGAGGACATTGCACCTGAGTTAAACGTCTATTTTTGAAAGACGAGTAAGTTGGTTAGGGTCAGAGTTCTGGCAAGAGTGTGTTACCACTCGATCAAGGACGTACAGGAGAAAGTGTTTGGGGTTGATTTCTTATATTTACCTTTCGCCTGAATCTGTGACCTTGACCCTAGAGACATTGCAATGGCATGTGACACTCTTTCTCAGGGTGCCTATCACGCTTGCCAATCTGTTTTAGAATCCTTCCATAATAGACAAAGTTATGCAGCAGACAAAGTGCTTACTTTCTGTAGAATATTTATGACATAAAATTATGACCTTGACCTTGGAGCCTTGGTTTTGCATCAGACACACTGGACCATCGTGCTTCTCACTTCTGCCAAGTTTTGAAATTCGTAATTCTGTGTGTGCAGTGTATTTGTGATGTACCTTAAATTGTGAGTTACCGGTACCTTGGATCAAAGGGCCTGGATTTTGTGTGTGATATTCTCTCATCATGCTTATCACTTTTGTTAGGTTACATGCTAGACAAAGTTATGCTGTGAACAAATTGCTTAAATTAATGTCTTAAACATGTTTTTGACATGGACCCTAGATGCCTCATTGTAGTGCACAACACAATGTCTATTCATTTTTATCACACCTTCTCCCTGCCGGCGTTCCCATAGTACGGACCTTTTTTAGCTCAACAGAGCATCATTCTTATGATGAGCTTTTAGGATACAGTGACTTCTCCACCTGAACTGCTGGGCAGATTAAAATGAAACTTGGGTGACCCTCCTTTAAAGTTGTTCAAATCGTTTAGATCCATTGGTCCCTGGAGCTAAAAATAGATTTAAAAAAGGAAAACTAACAATCTTCTCTGAAACTACAAGGGTCAGGGCTTTAATATTTTGTTTGTAACATTGTGTTGTGGCCCTCAAGTGAGTTTGGTCAAATCATGCCCTTTGGGCTTAAAACTGGTATATAGTTATAGCTGTATGACTGAACATGATAGGACACTTTGAGTACCTAAGGTAAATAAATAATTTTGTGCAGATATATATCATCGTCAAATATGTGTCTTGCAAAATAACGATGCAAGGTTACAAGTACTCAATAAGAAATCACAAGGCTTATTTTGCAACATTGGATCGCATTTTCATCTTTTTGATAAGTAATACAAGGGCAACAACGAGATGTGACAGCATAAGATTACAATAATCACCTTGTGTATTCATGTATGTGATTGCAACATAGAGGTCAAAGTGCGTACTAATAAGTGGCTCTAACTGAACACCGTAAAAGAAGGGCCAATATTCCAAATTCTTTATGCACTGCCCAGATATGCAGGGACAGTCTGGGAAAGTTGCATTACTAAGAATTTGCCTCAACTTATTAGTTAAGTTAGAATATCTATAAAATCTTATGACATGCAAGTCTAAAATTACAGCACTGAAATAAATAAGCATGCTTTGTTGTATGAAGAATTGCCAAAGTTCAGCTTCATATGTCCGGTAACTACACCAATATTAGGATGATATGAGATTATATTTGCCCCCAGTAAATTTACTTCTATGTATTATGTGAAAAGCATACGCCCTGAAAAACGGATGTTGAAGTGTGCTGTCAATCAAAATATTTTTTTGGGCTATAAAGAGTAAATAACAACAGCTAATTTCATAATCCCATTTCATTTGTTTGTCACTATATTATGGTTCAGTTATTGGTATTCCAACGTTTATACATTTCATATGACTTTTTAGCTCACCTGATTGCTCAGGTGTGCTTTTGGGATCTGTCTTTGTCCGTCGTCCGTCCGTTTTTTCCCATTCCGTTTCCGGTCGCCATTACGACACGTTGAGACGTAAAAAAAATTTTTTTTGAGCTGCTAAAGATAAAGAGTAGAGCTATCCGCAGAGTATTTAACACGAATCGACAGACTGC
>VMBQ01014081.1:0-14730 GCA_007657795.1 Dreissena rostriformis | reverse complement strand
CTAAGACTTTTGTCCCATATGTTAAAAATTGAATCTAGTAGACATATAAATATCCCTACAAATGAACGCAAATGTACAATATGTAGCTCAAATGAAATCGAAGACGAGTATCATTTCATATGTGTATGTCCTCTTTTTACCGATATTTGAAAATTATATATCGATAATTCTATTATATCCGACCTAGTATGCATAAATTTATACTTTTTGTGTCGCCTGACTATGGTCAGGGGACATATAGGTGTTACTTCGTCGGCGGCGGCGTCCGCGGCGGCGGCGACACCCTTTCAAAAAAGGCTTATAACAGATGTGTCACTTCAGACATTGCTTTCATACTTGGTATGCATGTGTATCTTGACAACACCTTTCCATGCGCATACAATTTTTGACCCCTGTGACCTTGAACTTGAACTTGAGGTCAGCGTTCAGTTTTCGAAATCTGCGACCGCGATTCGAAAAAGGCTCATAACTACTGTGCCCCTTCAGATATTGCTTTCAAATTTGGTATGCATGTGTATCTAGACAACACCTTTCAATGGGCATAAAATTTATGACCCCTGTGACCTTGACCTTGAACTTGAGGGCAGCGTTCAGGTTTCAAAATCTGCGACCGCGATTCGAAAAAGGCTCATAACTAAAGTGCCCCTTCAGATATTTCTTTCATATTTGGTATGCATGTGTATCTGGACAACACCTTTCCATGCGCATAAACTTTTTGACCCCTGTGACCTTGACCTTGAACTTGAGGTCAGCGTTCAGGTTTCGAAATCTGCGACCGCGATTCGAAAAAGGGTTGTACCTACTGTGCCCCTTCAGATATTGCTTTCATATTTGGTACGCATGTGTATCTGGATAACTTCTTTCCATGCGCATGAAATTGTTTAACTTGGGGTCCGCGTTCAGGTTTCGAAATCTTGACCGCGATTCAAAAAAAGCTCATAACGTTTGTGTTCCTTCAGATATTGCTTTCATATGTGGTACGCATGTGTATCTGGACAAGACCTTTCCATGCGCATAAACGTTTTGACCCATGCGACCATGACCTTGAACTTAGGGTCCGCGTTTAGATTTAGAAATCTGCGACCGCGACCCTAAAAAGGTGTATAACTACTATGTCTAGAGCTTTACATTTTAACATTTTTTATAGATTTATTTTATGCACCCGGCATCTACGATGCGGGAGGCATATAGCGTTTGTCCTGTCCGTCCGTCCGTCCGTACGAAAATCTTTGTTAACCCATTTTGACCGTTTCGTCTAACATCAATAACGCTTGCTACATAGCTTTGATACTTGCATGGATGTTGTCTCTCGTCACCCTGCACACACCAGCATCACCCAACCGCATTTTGACCTTGACCTTATTTTTAACTTAGACTTATTGAAATGGGCCAATTTCTTGGTTAACCCAGGCGACACATCCAACTCGCGGAGTTCTAGTGTTAACAAAAACTAACCCTCAAGTTCTAGCTAAACTCGCGATATATTGTAAAAATACTTTTAAAATGAGAACTGAGGCATTGAATGCAAACGTGGAGTAATATAATGGCCTAAGTGCATGTTTAACACCGTGTTATATACTATGTTGTTCACTTTCGCATAACTGTGCATGAGCTTACTAATTATATATTGTCAGTTTTGTATATATATATATATAACGATGAACTAGACTTGTTCAAGTTATATTAATAAACTTTCTGTCCTGTTCTAATAACGTTGAATAAACACGTATCATATGTTTTGGTTAAAAAAATCAATAATTCTTTGATGATCAGGATATCTTTGAATCTTTGAATTAAATATGTTTTGGGATTGATTAGAAGTTGACAACCTCAACGTTTCAATACTGAAAATTATATAATTCCAAGATTTATTATATGACCACACATACATGTTAGTGAGGACGCTAAAACGGTGCATCACACAGTTTAGAGTAGTGTAAATAACATCAATTTATCATAATGTTTATGATTACTGTTACAATATTTACAAATAAGTGTGTTTTTTTTTCAACTTTTTTGTATACTAGTGTTTTTTCAACTTTTTTTTTTTTTTTTTTTNAGTCTTTGAAAAGCTTAATTGCGTGCTTGTGTACTCATATCGTCGTCAGAACATTAAACTATTGTGTTTCTGACATCAAACACGAGTTCCGCAATTACAAATAAGATCAAATGGTTGTTAAGTAGTGTGTTTTACATGCTGCGTAATACAATTATTATCTGCTCAATTGATTTGTCTTATCTGGTTTACAGTAGACAAACACTATACAATAACAAATGAAAACAGAACTACATTTGTCGTTCATCATTCGCTCAGTCTATTGATGAAATAAATGGATGTCACTGTTTCATACCCACCGCTTCAGATATTGCCTAATGCGTTGCCAAACATGCAAACACATTTAGCAAAATAAAACGTTTTGCCGCATTGCATTTTTGAAACACTTCTATAATGATTCCTAATAATCCATTAAATCCAATTTAAAATCATATTTTACCACGACTTGTATTGTGTTTTCTAAAGACGTATAAGGAAAAAATGAGCGTTTACAAGTTTGCAACAAACCATGTGCGCAGCCTAATATGGTGAAAGTAGTTCTGTAAATTCCTCAACATCATTTAGTAAAATGCGCTTGCTTAAACGCGCGATTTTATCTGCATTATGGGGTGCTGAAAAAAAAAACACATAAGTTTTAGAATTAAGTTTATCCAAATCTAAACTTTTAGTAAATTTTGCATCTAATTTAATTTTAATACCATAATAGTCTTATAGTATTTTGCAACACATATCACGGCACATCGATTTTTCATTCAATGTTTATGTAATGAAGATATAAGTTGTGAGAATTGACTACTTTTATTCAAATATAACAATCATGGTTGCAGATAAAAGAAACCTTACTTAAATAATAAGTCAGACTAAATAAGTGTTATTTGTTTAAAAACATTTGCATACGAATTATTACAATGAGTTTCTCATTTTGATTACAACGCTATGCTGCTGATTTCATCCCTATTCATTGAGTTATGAGTGTGCAAGTGTACAAATCAGAAAATGTATACAGCCTGTTTGGTCAGTTTTTATTTTTTTGTTCTGTATTGTTGTGAGCAAGGCCGTCAGGCTTTGCTTTGAAGTTGTTGAAGTGTATATCACAAAAATTGGAAAACGTTGTATAATAATTTATTCAACAAAATAAATCGCCATGAAAAGTGAAATAAACTGTGTATAACGACCATTATGTTACAGGATGAAGTAATTGTCTTGCAAAACTTTCACGAAGGTCATACACACATTTTTCGACTGGTGGCACATATTTTTGTTAAATAAAGTAAGTACATGATGATTCTTATTAACTTAACTTATTTGTTCCGGTACTTATATAAATATTCTTACACTGTACATTTATATCGACAGGTAAAGGTGGCGCTTTACAAGGGCGGCACGGAGAAGTACATCGAGTTTGATGGTCTAGGATCCAATCTCACAAGCTGGTTCAGAAAGGAGGAGATCCTTGCCTCCTCTTGGAGCACCATAGCAACCAAGACATATCGCTACTTCTCAGTGGAGGGGTAAGTGATTTCAAAGTAGCTTTAGGTCTTTGAAAAAGGAGTATAATCGTAATTAGCTCACGACTAGAGTATTTTAACGGTGTTTATAAGAATATGATAAATTATTTGGTCTGTTTTTTTTTACCACACCTTGGCCCATATTTGAACTAAGCCTATAAATTGTCAAGATGGACATTTTGACCATGTTAATTTAATTAATGTATGTGCCTGTTGTTTTTTTTAATTTGACCTTGTGACCTTACTTTTTGGACACATGTGATCCAGATTACGAATTTCGGCATACATATCAATTATATAATCATTCGTAGCAAGTTTTATAAAGATTAAATTATAAATGTGGCTTCCATAGTGGTAACCATTGTTTGTATGGATTGTTATTTTATAGGGATCAAAAACGTCAGTTTTTCATTATTCACACTTACGAGGGCTGCCAGAGCGATCGCATTTTCATTTTGGTGAAATCAGGGATTGATGGCAACTTGTGTACGTATGACGCCCAGGCCAGCTACCCGCAGTTCCTGTTCGCCGCTGGTGACGACCTTGGGTCACCAGAGACCATGGAAGGTGAGTATTGCGGCAAATCCTTTGTTAAATATTTGACAATCAGACTCCTATCAGGTGAGCGTCCTGTACCAAGTTGTGACAAATATGTTAAAGAAGAAAAAATCATTGATTAACGTGATTTTCTATGCTATTTTAATACTTGGATGTAATTTATTTTCTGATTTTCAACAGTGTGTAAATACCTTTCGAGGTGACCTATATGAAATATATGTCCATTATCACTTTATATTTAGCATTGATACCTGTGTCTTGTGTATTACCCCTTATTACTATTTGAATACGTTTCAACAATAATAAATCTCTACGGAGCATCCTTCATCGTAACCAATAATAATATTATGATAATGTCCACGTGTGAAAAATCTAAACACTTCTCAATGGCATCCATCTCTGGTAAATTCCTCTTCCAATGCTTTTAAATGTTACCGATCGGTTCTAAATTATTGAAATGAATGTACTTTGAAATCTTACTTATCCATTATAATTGTCCACTTATGAATTATGTAAATATTTTTCAATTTTATTATTTAATCAGTCCGATTATTTAAATACTGCGTAGTGTTACCAATATCTGATGGATGTGATTAACCCAATGGTTCGATAACCATTTTCTGAAATATAATTCGAAAAATGCCAATGTTGCATTGGGACACCGGAAGGAGGCTAAGATGGCGGACGCAAAAAATAACCGTGCGAGTTTTCTTTAAATCTATTTAATTTTAACAGTGATAAGAATCAGTTAGCTTCGTTTATTCGCGCCTAGGACGTGATATATGTGATATATTTGCCAATAAGTGTAAATCGTCACAGTAAATAATAAACGGATACATAAAACAATTAAAATGTCAAAAAATCAAACCAAGGACAAAGACAAGGACACACAAAACAACAAGAAAAAAAGAGAAAAATCGGGGAAGTATCAGCGAACCATTGACGGGAGCTCAAATGAACATAACGGTGTCAGCGTGCTCAGTAAGTACAAGACATGCAAGCAATACACCGTTAGATACATTGTGTAATGTTCCAATGCAAAATACGGACTTGCGATACCAACCCCAACCTTGCCAAAATAATCTAAACTATTCGACGGAACAAATGTATACGTACCTTGCACATGAGCCACAGCGACCGAACCATACAAATATGCACGTCCCGCATATGATCCAGCAGCAATATAGCCCAGCATTCCAAAGCTCCCAGGGGTCGCCAGTTTTTTCCCCACCCACATACCAGCAGTACACACAGGGTAATCCGCAAGTGCGCACAAACTAACAGGACAATGGCGCTTTGATTTCACTGATAGAAAGATTGGATACTCGTCTCCAGTCCATTGAGAAACATGTGTCCAAACTTGACATAATACAAAACGAACTTTCACTTGTAAAAGCTCTTGTGGCTGCCTTGCGAGGAGAAAATGCATCCATGAACTCCCGTCTGAACGAAATAGAAGCAAGTTGTCAGTCATTGAGTGCTGTTGCGGACGATTTTAATTCTAACAAACTAAATACATCAAAAACACTATCAATTTTAAAACTAATAAAATCGAACAGCAAATATTAACATTCGAAAATGTAAACAAACAGATCCAGGAGAATATAACTGACCTACGGTGGCGTAGCATGAGGGACAACCTTATCTTCGTTGGGGTGCCAGAAAGCACAGGAAATACGGAGCCACACGACTCTTGTGAAACCATTTTGCGCCGATTCCTCTCAGAACGTATAGAAAACGATAAAAGTGTTTACAAGGATGATGACATACATATCAATAACATTCAATTTGCACGTGTCCATCGGATCGCTGGTGTCCCAACTTCTAGAAATCTACCCTTGCTCTAGATAGTAGCAAAATTTGAAAACTACCATGATCGGGAAAAGATTCGAAGAGCGGGTATTCTACTTAATCAAAAGAAGTCAGGCTGTTATATCAATGAACAGTTTCCACCAGAAATAGAGGAACGCCGAAGACGATTATTACCAATTCTGAAACAATATAAAAGTGATCCCTTTAATAAACTTAAGTGCAACCTAGTGCGTGATATCCTGTACATAGGAAATCAGGTGTACAATTTGGACACAGGGTCGCTTGAAGCACCGAAGCCAAGATCGCGGACAACAAACGAAAAGCCATATCTTCAACAAACCACCCGACCAATATCGTCTGCTCAATGGAAACAACAACCGAAAGTGCCGATTGATTTCGGAGGTAAAAATAGATTTGAACTATTCAACAGTGACAACGTAGATACCACGCAAAGGCGCAGGCCGCTGATTGAACGTTCGCCCCGATCCCCTCTGGACGAAACGGAACCGAAAAGGCCTCGGGAGCTAGATATCGATTCAACGTATTCCACCGCCCCTGTACAACAGCCCGAGATCCCCGAGGAACCCGAGCCAAGTAACACACAATGTTCGCTGCTCAACTCAACTGTGCAATAGGTCGCACAGGGAGAGAACCGATGTACTTTACACAACAATGAACTGGTATCAGATTGTCGCTGTGTGAGAGGATTACAATTTCTCTCGTTGAACGTTTGCGGACTGCGATCGAAACAGCTTTGTCCAGAGTTTTGTTCATTTCAATGCAATTACGATATTATTGGTTTGCAGAAAACAAAAACTGACGATTATGATTCTAAAATTTCTAAAAATTTAACTAAAAATGAGGATATACTGTCCGGTGTTGTATATGTACCGTCTCAAAACTCTGTGTATGTAAACGATGATCCTTTTTCCGATATCCAGATAGAAATTGATAATTTTAGAGATAAATACAGTAATATATGCATGTTTGGTGATTGGAATAGTCGTACAAAACAGCTAGCAGATTATGTTAAACCTGATCACGAATGTTTGTGTGATTTACACTTAGATGACATGTACAACGATTTAATATGCGATGAGAAACTATTTTTAGAATCAAGTATGACTTTTACTCGAAATAACCAAGATAAAACGGCAAACGGTTTTGGCTACACGTTAATTAATTTCTTACAAAGAAACCGACTGTGCATATTAAATGGCAGAACAAAAGGTGACTTTATGGGTACATTCACTTGTAATAATTCAAGCAGCATAGACTATGTTGTCAGTTCTTCTACGTTATTTAAGAATATTATCAATATAGACGTTTTAGATTTTTGTCCAATACTTTCAGATGTGCACAACCCCGTTACTATGGTGTTCGAATTTCCTTATTATTTTAACAGGGATATTGTCACTGTTAACAATACATGTATATTTTTAAATGCTTGTGAAAATGTTGATTTTTGTGAGAATTGTATTGTTGCTGATGCAAATAGCGATGAAATTTATAATATTAATAATGCTATTAGCAATAATGTTGACGATGATGATAATGATAATAACAATAACTATAATAATAAAAATAATAATAATGAAAACGTGAAATTGTGGGATCAAGATAAAAGTAATGCCTTTAAGAAAATATTAGTAATTTAAATGTCAATGATATCATCCGGGATCTCGAAGCTTTTGAAAACGCGGATACTAATTCAATTAATGACATGGACCACATAGTCTTCAAAATTGATTTTCTTTATCAAAACAGTTGTAAGAACAGTTTCGGCATTCATAAACATGTAAATAAATTAAAGTATAGCAACGAGCCTAAATGGTACGACCGAAATTAAAAAGAAGCCCGGACAAATTATCACCGTGCCAAATATGTATACAAGACTAAGAAATCTGAAGCGCATCGGCTTAATCTAAAAAGCACAAGTAAAGTATACAAGAAAACCATTAAACAATGTTATTACACATTTAAAAAGAAAAATGCTCAAAAAATTTAATCCCTGAAAAACACAAACCCCAGAGTATTCTGGAAAACTATTTCAGGAAAAAAACGCAATACGGTTAAAGCAAATATTGCCTTGCTGGAAAACCATTTTAAAACTGTGAATGCAGACGACACTGTCTTTGATTTCAGTAGCAATTAATCACAGCCAACTACCGTTTATAATAACGATTTACTTAATGCCGAGATAACATGCGATGAAATCGAACATTGTATAAATTTTGTTATAAAATAACAAAGCATGTGGCATTGATAAAATTGTAAAATTATTTAACTTAGTATTTAAATCTGGTATTGTACCTAGTAATTGGACCATAGAGCTAATTAATCCAATTTTTAAAAATAAAGGTTCTGAAAACGATCCTTCTAACTATAGACCAATCACTCTGTTAAGCTGTGTGAGTAAATTATTCACCTCAGTCTTAAACATGCGTTTAGAAAAATTTATCTTGAAATATGACCTTATTGACAAGCATCAACCGGTTTCCGTAAACATTTTTCGACAGCTGACAATATGTTTGTCTTATATGCGCTGATTTTTATTATTCTCAGAACTCAAAAGAAAAACTGTTTTGTGCATTTATCGATTTAAAGGCTGCATTCGATACGATCAATAGGTCTTTATTGTGGTATAAGTTAGGCCAGTACAGTATAAGTGGAAACTTCTTAAATATTGTCAAAAATATGTACAACAACGCAAAATCATGTATCATGTGTAATGGCGAAAAATCTAACTATTTTTCATGTTCAGTTGGGGTAAGGCAAGGTGAACATTTCCCCCATACTATTTTTCTTCTTTTTGAATGACCTTCATTCATATTTTAATAATAGCAGTGATGTAGACGGATTAAATTTTCATGTTCAGTCAAACGACAACGATATGTTATTTTTTTTCAAACTATTTGTTTTGTTGTACGCTGACGACACTGTCATTGTAGCAGAGTCAGCTAACGATCTTCAAAGTTGTTTAAATGTGTATTCCCAATATTGTGACACATGGAAACTGACTGTTAACATAGACAAGTCAAAAATTGTTATTTTTGGTAAATGTAGACGAGCTAATTATGTATTCTACTATAAAGATCATCCCATTGAAGTTGTTAAAAAATTATAAATACCTCGGTATTTTATTCAAAAGTAGCGGCTCTTTTTTCCAAACCAAAAAGTATCTAGCCGAACAGGCAACAAAAGCTATGTATAATCTAATTAATAAATGTAATAACCTCGCTTTACAAATAGATATAAAATTTGATCTATTTAATAAGATAATTAAACCTATTCTTTTGTACGGTTGTGAATGTTGGGGGTTTGGCAATAATTATGTATAAGAAAAAGTTCAGTTGAAGTTTCTGAAAATTATATTAGGGGTTAAGGCCAGTACGGCATCTGCATTATATACGGAGAAACTGGAGTAAAGCCCCTCCAACTTGATATTGAAACAAGAATGATTTCTTTTTGGTCTAAATTGGTCCATCCGTTGTGTTTTAAATTGTCATATCAAATTTACAACATCTTATTTAATAAACATGCAACAGAAAATGCTAAATTTGACTGGATACAGTGTATACGAAACATTTTTGTGAAATGCGGAATGATGAATACTTGGCAGTCTCATGATTTTTCGAATTGCACCTGGCTCATTCAAAGCATGAAACAAAAACTGATCTGTTTATTAATGAATGGTACTCAGATATACATAATTCAAGTAAATGCAGTAATTATAGATTGATTAAAGACACATTTGGGTTCGAATCCTACCTGGTTAAAACTCCAGATAAATTTGTAAAATACATTATACAAATTCGTACAAGAAATAGCAGGTTACCTGTCGAAACTGGAAGTTGGCATGGAATAGAATCGAACCAAAGACTTTGTAACTTATGTAACTCCAATAATCACATTGGCGATGAATTCCATTATTTACTTGAATGTAATGCCCTTAAAGATCTAAGAAAACGTTTTATTGATACAAAATATTACACGAGACCTAATACTATTAAATTTAAATCGTTAATGTCCATCGATAATCATACTCACGGTACTTACAGGAAACTATGTATGTTCATTAAGGAAATATTGAAACAGTTTTAATTTATAACATGTTTTTCGTGTTGTTTTTCTTTACATTTAAATATTTAAATATTGTATGTTGTTTCCACCCCCACTATGATCAAATGTTTCAATATTGTTCGTGTGTTTTGCGTAACTTCTAAATATTCTCTCCCTTTAAATGTTTTTTTTTTTGTCTAGTCTGCTATGTAATGGCCCCTTCAACTATGTTTTTTCAATTTATGTTTGTGTAACTTTTGCTCACACTGTCATGTAATGCATGAAATGAGCTTGAAATAAATAAACTTAAACTTGCAATGTAACCAAATTTCGACAACAATCATCGAACACTTTGCAATATAAGACATCTCATATAAAAGTATACTGTCTATAATTCAAATACTTAATTTCTTATGATTCTTTTTTCAGGAATCTCGAAAGCCGACGTTTTTGGCATATTCATAAAATAAGAGTGGCAAGTGAGGTTCACCAACACCGCAATACGGACGTACTTCAAGGAAGCAATGAACATTATATGTTTAAAACGCGACCTTATTTGAAATGAAACTCTGGATTATGCGTTAACTAAAATATCTTAACCCTTTGCATGCTGGGAAATTTGTCGTCTGCTAAAATGTCGTCTGATGAATTTCTAAAATAAGCATTTTTTTCGATTTTGTTTCAAAGAATACTATCAGAATAGCAAATAGTTTAGATCCTGGTGAGACGCCACGTTTTGTGGCGTCTCATCTGGATCCAAACTGTTTGCAAAGGCCTTCAAAATTCGGTTCCAGCACTGAAAGAGTTAAGTAAAATGGATAAACCAAGTGTCTGGATAAAAGGTTGTCAGAGAAATAGGCACATTATTTCACTTTATCAAACACAAATTATGGCTGCTATGGTTACATCGGTGAATCTTAAAATCTGAATGCTGCGACGACTCAAAAAGTTCTTAAGTTTGGTAACAGAAACTATGTGTGTGGATAAAAGGAGACATTTTGGATATGCACGTTATTTCATTGTGTTTTTTTTTCGTAATACCAAAATTGTAATTGTTATGGATTTAGAAATTAATTACAAATAATCATTTGCATCATGTTATAACTTAATTAGCTAAGAAACTTATGGAGATCCTGTTCCAACTAGGACAATATTAACCCAATAGGGTACTGCTGTCTTGTCCGTGACTTATCCCCTATTGTTTATGTATTTGTTCATAAAGTGTGAGTGTTTTTTTCACAACATTGTAAAATTTAATAGTTTCTTATGTTTCATGTGTTCAAAATGCATGATGGCAACAAAAAAAAGATTTAAAAAAAAATATATATGTAAAGGGAAAACATAATTATGTTTGTATTTATATTTGTTCAGCCTTTCGTTTTAAATATATAAAACTACAATAAAACAGATGAAGATTTGAAAGACTGGTCTCTTGTCAAAAAATTAACAGGCATCTCTAAATATATTTAATTAATAACACCTAATATAAAAATTGTTTACCACAACTGTAGTTTTTGTAAATTCTGCATTTTCAGTGTATTATTGATTATTCAATTATGCACTAAAACTTCCTTTCTTATGTGTTATATTACATAAATAGAAGATAAACAAGCTTATATCTAAAACTTTATTTAGTATATATGTGCACGTAGATTTTTCGTTAAATTTTGAAATATAAAACTGTATGAGTTGTCTACGAATTTATAATTTCAGCTTAATTTATATACACCCTTCACATACATGTACATGATTTACTCTGTATATAACATGCAAGTTTGTATTACTCTATGGTGAAAATAAAATTGTGTGCGAAACAATAACTAAAATTAACAAAATTAAATTGTTTCGTGAATAAACAAAATATATAAAAGCAAACTTGAACTTTACCATCAGGAGAGTAATATTATTATATTGCGTGGTCCTTTATTGGAGGCGATCGACCTATTACCACACAGTATTACAAAGCACACAATCACTAGAGACTATACAAAATACTTAATAATGCAGCAAATGGGATCACCGCCTTGGAACGGTATTTGGATTTTAACCAGTTTAAAGGCTCTCCGAACCAAACACTTGGTTATTTACTTATTATTTAAGTGAAGATACAAATGAACTTCATAGCACCACAATGCGCTCCGAACTTTAAAAAAAACTATAAACATAATAAAAATATATTTCAATTTAATTATGATATAAATTCTCAGTAATTGGGTGCATACAAGAGCATCCGAATGGTATTTTTCTAAAGCACGATGAAAATAAAACTAAAGAAGTATCAACTACTTCTCGTCTTTGATTTAAAAAAGAAGAGAAATAGCACCATATAGATAGAAACTCATTTATATGAAGGCGCCGCAAAAATAGTTGTTAAAGGTAAAACAAATTTAAGTCAGGTTGTGTACATTGATAATTCAATAATGGAAACCAGTAAAGAACGTTCAACAATACATGAACGAAGACGCAAAAATAAACAGACCTGATATAGCTGACGCACAAAAACCGTAATAAGAGAGAAGTGTATCGTCTCTGATAAATATGGATATAACAAGGAAGAAAAATGCTTTTGTCATAAAAATACAAACTAATTATTTAAAGGACTTGTTCATACCTCATACCAAATCACCATATGCATATTAAATCAATATAAAGTTTGAATGTATAACGTATGTCAGTTAATGTTATTCAATCCAACTTACAGTGAATGTAACTTAGATATAATTGCATGTATATTCTGGAAAGGCTCTTCTATTTAAGCCATTTATGCCTAGCGAATACAAAAAAGGCCTAGAGAAAAAAATATACTTGACATCCCTAATTTTGGAAATAAATTGATCCAATTTAGGAAGATGGGAGAGTCCACTAGGCATAAATGGGTTAATTTAAAGTGCTATGCGGCCTAACATGTTTATCAACAAGTGAATGCCTTGTTATTTAAAATTGCATGGCTTAGTGTGCGAGTCGCCAGTTAAATGGCTTTGAATCCTCCATGCAAGTACCTTGTCAAGTCATGCGTATATTGTATAGGCATTTGATCATTTTCCTGAACTACATGACTAACGGATAGTTGTAACCATTTCGCTCTAGGTAACAAAAATAAATGCATTATTCCTTTTATATCATTTAAACAAAGTTGTCACAACGTGTGTGCAGTCGTTACGCTCGCAATGGGAACATAATTATTTTGTCTGTCGAATCATGGATTTCACGGATCAAGTGGCCATTATTGCTTGTGAATATCAGAACATTCATTGTTCACTGAATTGGAACAATAATTGCTAATTAAAACTGGAACTGGCACGTGGTTTGTAAATCATGGGAAAGTGTTAGATTGCCTATCACTTATGGAATATAATTTCATTCCTTATATTCCCGCATTATCTGTAAGCTAGTGTCGGCGTTTTATTGTATAGAAGTGATTCAAGACACTTTTTGATACATTTAAAGAGTTCATAATAGTCAGAAGAAAAATAATAGAAATTGAGTCGTTTATAATAACCGACTGGTTGATGTTCAGCAGCTAATCTTCCATAAGTTTGTTTAAAAATCATCGTCAAGGCTATTCAAGTTCCGCGGATCATTTTCTAGGAACAAAACATTTTTTTACGAGCGATATTGGAAGCCCTGCAAATTTAATCAACGATAATGCCACCAGTTTGTTCAGTCGATCTGTGAACTTAATTGGTCGCCTATGTTTGGTTTCACCAGATTAAATATCCCAGAATGTAAGAGTTTCATTTCCACAAACGCAATATTCAACATTTCTAAGTAATTTATATTTTTCATACATGTTAGCGTCTATTATGATATTTCCAATGACTGTTAAATCCAAAAGAAAAAACACAAATCGATATGTATGTATTGATTCAAACCATAAAAACGAAAGTTTGGACCGGTTATTATAACGAGAATTGTGTTGACGGCATGGATATGTTTGAAGCTCTGATCCTGCCAACTCATTGTTCATTGAGGTTCATGTGCTTGATGGTGAATTTAGTATTTCGATATGTGTCTGTGTNAAATTGATATGATGATATTGCGAAACAGTACTGTGTTGAGCAATAACACATTCAAATAGTGTGTGCAATTATAGAGCATCGTTTTAAGCTGATCAATTTCGTTTCCAATAAAAATCACTCGAATGGGCAATATAATAATTACTTGGCAGCAGCGAAATTACAAAACAGACACATATAAACCAAAAGTAATTAATTCTGGGGTAACCACAATGAACGGTCGATGTAGTGCAACTCAGTCCATATCATCAACTATTACCAACAGGTTCTAATACTAAGGGCATGTTTCAGATAGCTTTGATCATTTGATTATTTAATCTAAAATCAGATAGGTAAATAGCAGGCGGAATCTAGTATGCAAAGTGTAACGCTACTCTTTACGTGGAATATTTGAATAAAGCATAATCCTTGCGAAATGGCCAAATAAAGAAAATGACACGCGTGCTGAGCATACGTCATACGTCACTTACCAATTCTAAGACCTTTTCTTTCTTAGCAATGCAAATATTCCAGAGAAAACTTGGATTGGTAATTAGCAGTTTACACAAATCATTTCCAATACCGGATTAAAGGGACTGTAAACCACGAATGACGAAAAAAGAAAATCTCTAAAATACTGTATTTTTTTACAATTATTAGTTGATATTGATTAAAATATCACGACTGTTATATTACATTACTTGAAAAAAGTTCAAATTTTCAGTATATTCGGTAATAA
>VMBQ01014078.1:5485-17404 GCA_007657795.1 Dreissena rostriformis | reverse complement strand
AAAATAACCAAAGGACAACTCTGTGTCGTTCTGAATGATGTTAATTATTTAAGTTTCTCTTATTTTTGCATATCTACTCCACATTGAAAAGTATAATCCAACAAATTGAAGTAACTCACGGGATTGCTTCTTAATTCGTAATTTCAGCTTTAAAAAGAGAAATGATTATTTCAGCTTTGCATGCATTTATTAATCACGCTAGCTTACCTTTGAGTTTACTAAATCAATACATATGATAATACTTGATGCGTGTGTCTATTTCATTCAATTAAATATATCTTAAATTAATATAAATTTGACTCTTAAAAAATACGGATTGACAAAGCCAATACAGAACCCCATTCTTTCCCCATCCAGTTTTATTGCATTTGAATGTTTATGGTACGCGCATACAGTGCATCAAGCAAACTTAAATTTACACAACTGTAAATATAATGTTGACCGTTGATGTCAGTTAGCATTCATTATCACATGCAAATGTGCCCAATTTGTTTGACAATCTGTGTTTCCGCTGCATATAATAATCGCAAGGAATCTAGAGCAAAAACAGCCTTAGACAGCTACGCCTAACAAAAATTGAACTGTGTCAATAATAAACCCGGCATATACTTTGGTATATCCATTAAAAACATCAAACAAACTCAACTATTTCAAATAATCTCATGGAGAAACGCTTTCGATGTTTTCTAGTAAAATACTAACGTTTTGAAAACTTATTTTACTTAAGAGATATAATTAATGCATGGCGAATACATGCCTGATTATCTCTCCCAATTTACTCAAATTATCTTCGAGTTACCTCCCGTATATTTAAATTTGCCATAGTTCAGCGTAACAACATGTAAACAAAATAGGCGAAACGTAAAAGGTAGGATATTGAAAAATGTAAAAAACGAGATAAGATCATGCTGTAGTATGTAATATTAAATCAAATGGGTTTATGTACTTAATGCATCAATAACTTTTGTAAATATTATAATAACTGTATCAACTGATAATTAAGGTTTTAGAACTGTAATACGACATATTGATTTTCTGTTATTTCTTCGCATATTTCTTATAACCGTAGCATTCTGCATCAAAAATCAAAGTTTACTGCAGTAAGTTTGAATTTATCGAACAATAAAGGATGTTAAGGCATTGCAATTTGCACACTCTCAATCTTTTTTCCCCCATTTATTTTTCATAACAACTTAATTACACATTTAACTCCTATTAATGTAAATATTAATAAATCGAGACTATAAGCATACACATTTTCTATTTTTAGTATTACCGCACACATTTTAAGTCCAAGCTTATTTTCAAAGGTTACCCACGTGTTCACAAATGAATATGCCAAAAGCATGCAGCAGTTGACAGGGGCGTAGGTAATGGAGGGGCAGGGGNAACATGTTGTTCATCATTTGTAACCGAAAGAAATCGGACCCAAAATAGTACAGATTGCTTAGTTAATATTGCTCACATGCGAATTTATATTTAAAATGACTTAGTTTTTTTTTATAGATCTATACTAGTTCAAGTTTGCAAACGCATGTTTAAATATGTGAAAATGATAAATTGTTAAAAATCAACTAATATCCTAACAAACAATATTTTTACATGGTACGAAAAGAGTTACAAATCTTAACCTTCTAATTTGAAATACGTTTTCTATAATGTTCAAGACAGGGGAAATTCTGACTTGGGAAATAAATGGAAATGTGACCAGTTAACCATATACATATACAATTAATAAATATATATGTACATGTATAAACAATATAAAGCACATAACCGAGCTGCATTTTTCTTCCTCAAAATTATGAAAATAACTTTAAATGCATATCCACGTGTACATTAAATCCTAAATTAATAAATAGACATAACCATAACTAAACAAATGCGAAGTATATTATAGTAAAGTGTCTGGCAGTGAAACAAATATTTTTTTCATATGAATTGTAACACCATCAACCAGGTAGTGGCACTTCTTCTGGTGTTGCTTTGAGGACGGGCTTTTATACGAATATATTATTTCTGTGTGTATTGCGGAGTTGAAATCAGAAATGTTTGCGAAATTTTGCGATGCCATGTATATAAGCTCACGTAATTTATCGAGATTAAATGGAACAAAGGTACTGTAGATCTTTGTTAATAGTAATTACAATTGTTATATTTTTTATAAAGCAATCACACCAATGATAAAAGGATGGTTATTACAAATGAGTTATACAATCTCAAATTATATATATATTGTATTGGTTAGGTAAGCAGTTATAACGTTCTGCGGTATTACGTTATGTATATACCATTACTGACATTGAGAAATATGTTCACTATTTTAAAATGTGTTTATAATGCTCAAGCTTTCTGGTCTTCAGCAGTGGAATATATTTTTTTCTTAAATATTGTTTCATTATAATCATACGTTTTGTTGTGTGCGATGTTGCTAATATGCATGCAATTTCATCTTTAATGTGTTTGTGGCTAAAAGATTTCATTCGAGTATTTTATTTTATTTTACATTTAAATTAAGGAAAGAGTGTCCAGCAGTAATTGTCTATGAATTATATACGTTCGTCTTAGTCCGCTTATCACCCAATTCCATTTCGTCTGATAGCCCACCTGTCATCAGCTGATAAGCCACAATCTGGCTTTCATCACAAATATTCACTAGATAGTTTAGCCTAGTTCAGATGTCAGTTTGTTTACCCTATATATGATTGATTTCACATCTAAATGAACGTAAGAGTAATTGCCATTCTTCAAAATTGGTTTACAATAATAATATCTTGACACAATGTATAATTAGTTACTCCTTAAGAGATAAATGTTAAGCAGCTAAATATAAACTTTTTGAACATATTTGTTAATTAAGACAATGAATGCTACCAGAAACTTCCCGGAAAGTAAACCTCTTATATCACTTTTCAAAATCAGATCCATAGATAAGCACGGTATTTTACTGGCACAAATAGTTCCTACAAGAAGGCTTTCCAGCACGTACATAATTGAGAAACCAATGTTGTTATTTGAGACCAAAAATAAAAGTCATGTTTCCACTTACATCACAAAAAGTTGGCTAGGTAGATCGGCTTAACGTTTTGTCGTTAACTTTGTTTAACGATTCTCAATTTAATATCAATATGCAATGAAATTCTGAAATTCATAAACTCTCTATTATGATTCTTTCTTTAGGTGCTTTTAGTTAATCTAAAGTTGATCTAGCGGATATGATCGAATGTAGAAAAAAATGGTCGCAAACGTAATAGTTATTCTGTGAATTAAGCAAAAATGATCGAAAACGTAATAGTTATTCTGAGAATGAAACAAAAATGATCGAAAACGCAAACTGGAGAACCAAAACAAACATGTTTTAATAGTGTTTGGCGCAAAAGAAAGAAAGGTAAAGAAATCATCCGGTTTGGTCGTCATTTTTGAGTCGATCATTCAGTAAGAACAATATGAAGTCAAGCCTTAAGTCAGACAATCAAAGTATCAGTTAGTCAGAACTTATTGAGTATGATTCAATCATTTACTCCAAACATCAACTTGTGATTCTATTATTCAGTATGGAAATCAAACCGTGATTCAATGATTCAGTCAGAACATCACATTATTGATCACTCATTCCGTCCGGAAAACGTATTTTGATTATCCCATTCAAACCGAAAATAAATTGGGATTCAATCAATCCGTTTTTCACATTAAATTGTGATTTCATCATTATTTCAGGATCATTAACTTGTGATTTGATGAATTGATCATACGGTCAGTGTATCGCAGTCGAAGTCAATCTTTGTTAATCAATATTTATGCCAAAACATCAACATAGTAAATATATCGTTCAATACGAATATAACATGTAAGCCAAATTTTATTTTTATTTACAGTATGAGTCATTCAAATAGTTTAACGTTACAGTGTACGTCAAATTTTCAGCATAGACATTCGTATATGTGTGAGTCATTAAGTATAACCCTGAAAGTGTAAGTCAATCGTTTAAGTAACTGTAGGAACATCATTTTATGTGCCAGTCACTGTGTTTAAACACGAGAGCGGAAGTCAAATCGTTCTGTATGAAAATCAGCGTACGTGTAGGTCATTGAGTTTTAACAGCAGAGTGTACATCACTCGTTTAGTAAGAATATCATTGTATTGTTGGTCATTGAGTTTAAACACGAGAGCGGAAGTCAAATCGTTCTGTATGAAAATCAGTGTACGTGTAAGTCATTAAATTTAAACAACAGAGTGTACATCAATCGTTTAGTAAGAACATCATTGTATGTATTAGTTATTGTGTTTAAACAAGAGAGGACATCAATTGTTAAGTAAGAACATCATTGTATGTATTAGTTATTGTGTTTAAACACGAGAGCGGAAGTCAAATCGTTCTGTATGAAATTAGTGTACGTGTAAGTCATTGTGTTTAAACAAGAGAGGACATCAATTGTTAAGTAAGAACATCATTGTGTGTATCAGTCATTGAATTAAAACACGAGAGCGGAAGTCAATCCTTTTGTATGAAAATCAGTGTTCGTGTAAGTCATTGAGTTTTAACAGCAGAGTGTACATCAATCGTTTAGTAAGAACATCCATTTATCACTGTAATGTATCACTGTGCGAGTCAGAATATCATTGTTGGAGTTTAAGTCAGTAAAATTGTAAAAACCCTCACTGTAAGTCACTAATTGGGTTAATCTTGGGTTAAGAGGCATTTGTACATAGACAATAACGCTATGTGGCAGCTTGTTATTGGGTATAGTGATCTGGTTTTAGGAACACGTGTTTCTATTCTGTTATTTTATTTACCGGTATATTGACTTGGATCATAAAAACTTCAAACATGTTAAGTTGTTTCAAGTTATAACCATAAAACTCTTGTATAAACAAATGTCTTTATCACGAAGGATTGTTGGCTTGAAAAAAGAATATATTGCATTCCTAGACGTAATGATGTACATGCACGTTAATGAGTGTGCTTGGGGAGTTTGTAACTCACTAGGTTTTTCCAAGGAATAAGTACGCTCCTGTAATGGTTTCGTCTCATATGTTTGAATAGATAGTGGATGAATGCTTTTTTGTTTAGATAAATATTTATTGGACATAAATATCGAAATCAAAGTAAAGAACAATCCTAACCTGAAAAAAGAGATTTATTGACGAAATCTAATTGTTCATCGGTAACACAATATAAAATAAAGGCGTAAATTTGTAAGTTCTGTTTTAAAAATGTAACTATAATCTATATTGTTTATTTTGGTCTGTTGAATGTTTTAATGATTAACTATTATTTTTGCACAGTTAACTGTATAATTAGGTTAAAATATTACGTATATAAATATCTGAGATTTGTCAAAGATAAGGTTTACTTACCCTAAAACAAAATGCTTAACATCCGCATTGCATTCATCAATTCAATTTCTGGTATACATTGAAATTGTGACTCTTAATCATTGTATTATATATACTATGCACACATAACAAGTACACTTATTTAACTGAAATAGTGTTGCTTTGCGTCTGTTATGCGGTTTATAAATACATTTACCTGTATCATACCTGGAACCTCGTTCTATGACATACAGTACATTGATCCACACAACCAACATTATGTTTGTTTGGTCTTCCACCCGACTGAACAAGTGCTTGACAGTAATTATTGCACCGGCATCACAAGTGTCTGACAGTGAGAAGAGCGCATAATTTGTTCATATGAATTGTACCAACAGCAAACAGGTAATGAAGTACTTATGATGTGGCTTTGAGGAAGCGTTTTCATGTGCATACTGTCTATAATGCCGCATTCGTTGTGTATTTGAAAAAGAATTTTGTGTGTGTTATTTTATTTGTTTCGAACAGTGAACATTGCGAATGTATTTATTGAATCTCGCTTTGTAACGCGTTTGTTCTTAACGAATTATAACTTATAGGATTCACAAACCGGAATACGTTGGAATATTTATCTGGATTTAAATTGAACACAGGTATACAGGAATTCATATTTTACAAAAGTAATAACCAGTGTAAAAATACCAAGGTACAAAAATCAACAGTGAAAAACGTAAACAATGATGCCAGAATTATCATTAAATACGGTTTTTATCTAGTCTAAAGTAAAAATTAGGGTCGGACAATCTTTTTAAAAAAATCCACATATTATTTAAGTGAATATTCGATAACATAAGTGTAAATCCGATTTTATTTCAATGATAAGATGTTACCTTACTTGATGAAAAATTTCCCCTTATATTAAGTCTTGCGTTTATCCCCATATTTCTATGTCCAATATACATTTAATAAACAACTTAGATTGCCCTGCAGGTCTGTGAACTTTGTCGAGTTCTGCTGAGTCAACTAATCACGGCATTCCAGTCTGTCTGATAGCCCCCACCTGTCATTTGCTGATAAGCCACAGTCTGGCTTTCCCTTCATGTTACTCATTGAGTTGCTGCACCTTTGTGTTTGTTTGTTGAAGCAGTCAGCTCATTTACCATGTATTTCACTAATGATATACTATTCATGTACTCCTGAGCATTTTTTGCAGTTACATATAACGTCGGTGTTTGGTTTGATGTTTGGTAGAGTTAATTAAACGCTGCTCATATATTCATCAAAATATAGATTACCAGCTGATTGCAAATTAATAAAAGAGATCTACAAATGATTCCAATCCACAAATGAAATGCAGCTATGACTAGTATGAAGTAAGCCATATGCTAAACTTCATTTTACTCTTTAAAGCCAATCACAAACATGTTTATTCAAAATCAGATACTTGTACATACCGGTCCATATCAGACTGTTTTTAATACAAAGTTCAAATTCTGCCATGTAGAGAAAGTGAGACATTTGCAAGAAGTACATTTCTCTGGAAAGCAAATCACATATCTCGTTTTTCAAAATCAGATACACAGATTAGCATGATGTTTTGGTGGCACAAAGAGATTGTACGGGAATACTTTCCAGACTACAGCATGTACAGAATATGAAAACCTGAGTGCGTATGTATTTGATTTATGATGATAAGTCAAAGTGAAGGGTATGAGTAAGAATAGAAAGCTTTGGGGCAAAATGTATTTATGGTTTCATCAATAATTTTTACAGGAACATCGTATTGTGCGTCAGTAATTCAGTCAGAACATTATAGTTTGATTGAACCATTTAGTATATGCTAGTTATAATTTAGGGGGAACATCAGTGTGTGGGTTTACATTAAAGAGAGCATCGCTTTATAAGCCTTTCTTTCAGTAAGATAATAAGAGTATGAGTTAGATAATTGTTAACAAGTTTTGAAATAACAAAACAACACATAAGTTTATCCGGCGGGATAAAGTCAATCATGCAATAAATCTGCAAATGATTTGACACGCAAACAATTTCACTTGATGTCATTCGGCCATTGGCCCTAGTGTTAATGTCCAATGAAGATGCCTGTCTGTTATTCAATTTTAGGTGTATTATTCAGGCAGTCACCCACATAAAAGTCAGTCTCCAGAAAACTTTCATTTTGAAGTTCTTATGAGCAATATCCATAAAACCCCAATATATTTCCGCCTCTTTATAACGCCAGGGAGTCTGTAAGTAATAAGATTTAAATCCTGTTTTTATAAGAAAGATTTTGTTATGTTTTCGTTTTCTCTTTAGAGAACTACTGAATGTGTTTTGTGAAAAAAAAAAAAAACAGTAACATGTGAACTGGAAAAACAATCAGCATAGTTACACACATCTGACATACAATAGAAGCAACAGAGTTACATCTTTACCACCTATTTTATACACCTTTTATATTGGAACATTACCAGATGCCATTTTATTTGTATAATAAGATTATGAGTTGGCACTGTTTTACCTTTATTGTTTTTTCTGTGTGCCTCTTTGTTTTCGATCACAGCTCGGTCTTTCTTTCTTGATGGTGTTTCTCCTTCTTTTCGCGGGATTTTGTCTTCCCAGACTTGTCAAATGTTGATCTTTATGCAACATTTTGTAAGTGCTATTATCCATATTGTTAATTTTTGTTCTGTGGCATTTATTAATGGTAACATTTTTTGCACCTGTTACTGCAACAGTGGGTGAACATGTTACCTATATGACAATTGTAGATTCATCAAAAATAAGTTTTACCCTAAAACTGAATGCAACTCATTCGAATTGCGTCCATAAATTAAATCGCTGGTATATATTGAAATTGTGACTCTCAATCATTATATGATATGTACTTTGCACACACACCAAGTACACTTATTCAACTGAAAAAGTATTGCCTTTGCGTCTATTATGCGGTTTATAAACATGTCACTTACCTGTATCATGTCTGGAACCTCGTACTATGGCATTTAGTACATTGATGAACACAACCAACATTGTGTTTGTTTGGTCTTCCATTCGACTCATTCAGTGCGTGTCAGTAATTATTGCACCGGCATCACAAGTGTCTGGCAGTGAGAGGAGCTCATAATTTGTTCATATGAATTGTAATACTAGAAAACAGGTAATGACATTGCTTCTGATTTGGCTTTTAGGAAGAGTTTTCATGTGCATAATGTGTATAGTGCCGCATGGATTGTGAACTTGAAAGAGGATATTGTCGCTTCACCAACTTAAGTTAGAATATTTATCTGGCTTTAACTTGACCACAGCTATACTGTAATTCCTATTTTATAAAAGTAATTTCCAGTGTAAAATTAACAAGGTAAAAAGAGAAACAATAATGCAAAACATAAACTATGATTACAGAATTTTACATCATACATATGGTGTTTAAAAATCTGTACAATATATATGTTATCTGAGTGAATCAGATTTTAATTTTAAGGTTGAGATGTGTGTTACCTTACACGAGAAAATTACCCAAAATCGTACGGCTTTCCTTGAGCTCAATACTCCAATGTCTAATTTATATTAAGTAAACATCTTATATTGATATGTAGGGCTATTGAGCCACCGCATTCCAATCTGTCTGATAACCCCCACCTGTCGTCAGCTGATAAGCCACAGTCTTGCTTTCCCCGTATGCTCCTTCAGCTTTGTGTTTGTTTATTGAAGCAGTCACCTTATTTACCATGTATTTGACCAATGATAAACTATTCATGTACACCTGAGCATTTTTTGCAGTAACATATAACGTTGGTGTTTGGTTTGATGTTTGATAGTGTATAGTAAACGCTGGTAATGTATTCCTCAAAATATAGATTACCAGTTGATAATTTATTAATAAAAGAGATCTATAAATGATTAATATCAACTATAAATGATTAACATCAACAAAAGGAATGCAGCTAGGTCTAAAAAAAAGTAAGCCATATGCTATACTTCAGTTAACGCTTAAAAGCAAATCATATATAGTCATATCAGATACATGTACATACCGGTAGATACCAATTTCTTTTCATACAAAGTTCTCATTCTGCCATGTAGGGAAAGTAAGACATCTGCAAGAGTATATTTTCTCCGGAAGGCAAATCACATACATCGCTTTTCAAAATCAGATAAATAGATAAGCATGATAATTTGCCCGCACAAAAAGTTTGTACAGGAACACTTTCCAGCTTAATTACTGTAGGTACAGAATAAGGAAACATGAGTGTGAATCTATTTGATGGCTGACGATAAGTCAAAGTGAAAGGTATGAGTAAGAATGATAAGCCTTTGGGCAAAATGTATTCATGGTTTCATCAATAATTTTCGCAAGAACATCACAATATGCGTCAATAATTCAGTAAGAACATTACTTTATGATTGAATCATTTAAATAGTATGTTTGTGAGTGAATAATTGAAGGGGAACATGAACGTGTGGTTCAGTTAGAGCATGGCTTTATGAGATTTTCATTTAATAAGAATATTAGAGTGTGAGTAAGATTATATTTAAAAGATTTGAAATAGCAAGACAGCACATAAGAAAAACCAAAAGAGTATAAATCAATCATTCAATAAATCTGCCCATGAGTTTGTACGAAAACAATTCTCTTTTTTTTTCTTTTTTTTTTTTTATTATTAATTTTCAACATACATCTCAATAACAACATGATTATACATATGAAGCAGCATAAAGTTTGGTCAGTTATATATACTAAAGTATCATATATATTTACTTTTAATGTACAAACAAGTGTTTTAGGTATATGGTAACAACAACACGTTATTGTAAAAGTTTTAACTTGCTACTGCTAAATATTGTTCCCAGAAAATAAAGTTTTGAGACGATGCTATAGCTTTTTTGTAAAGAGTGAAAGAGAGAGGGGAGAAGCTATGAGCTATGTTTATTAATAAGAGAGAGGTAGAATTGATATAAACAAATTATGAAAAAAAACAACATCAAAAGATGTATGACTAATTTCTCAAAATTTTACAAAAACATAAAGGGGGAAAAATGAAGAAAACAATTCTCTGGATGTCCTCCTGTCATTTTCCCTAGTGTTTAAATCCCAGGAACAGGCGTGTCTGTTATTCAATAAACGTTTATTACTCAGAAAGTCACCCACATTAAATTCAGTTTCCAGATAAGACTTACATTCTGAAGTTCTTATGAGAACTATTCATAAAACTCCCATATAATTCAGCCTCTTTATATCGAAGGAATGTTGGCAGGATATGTGGATGTACTGCATTTTGAGACGCACGACGCTAAGAATGCCCCACTGAGTGCTTTATGTTTCGCGTTCTCGTGTGCGCCAGGGAGTTTGTAACTAATTAGGTAACACTGCTTTTATAAACTTATAAGTAAGGTTTGTAATGTTCTTTTTTTCTCTTTAGAATACTAATTAATGCGTATTGTGATAACAATGAAAGATGACAGTTACATGCGAATTGAAACAAAAATATGCAGCATATTAACACATATCTTACACGCAATAAGAATCAACAGATTTATATAATTGTTAACATACAACCTATGTTATTCACCTGCTTTTTCTGTGTACTTATCTTCGTATTCGGTCACAGCTCGGTCTTTCTAGATGGTGTCGGACATGTCAAATATTGATCCCATATGTTCATTAATTTTCGCTATGTTTACAACAGTTTTACATATAAAATTTATCATTTGTCATTTTTAATAAATGGTCAATCCCATTCTGTCTTCTTCTTTTTTTACTTCACATGACTATGAGTTCGACCTTCTCATCAAGAAATACTACAGAAAATTGTATCAGGAACAAAAGTATATGTAAACAAGCAACGTAAACGGTATTCATTGAATTTAATGTTGTTGTCGGCGAATACATGTGTGAATTTCTATGATATTGCATTAACAACATGTGCATTGCAATTCATTTTGCATGAACTACAGATGAGAATATCATACGCTGCTAGGCATTCTGACGATATTACATCTATATGTAATTATGCGCCGCAGTTAATGACTGCAGCAGCAGGGTCTTTAAAAAACTAAAATTTGCAGATAAATCATTGATAACATTATATGCACTTCATTTATAATCATGTGCGACATTTGTTTGCATGCAATTAACATATTCACACATGTTTACTTTGTCTTCTGTGTATTTTTTTTTATGTTGCACCAATGTCGATATCATTTTTTGACTTTTGAACATTGTTAGATTATATTGGTATGATGATTTAAAATGTGAGTATTTATTTATTTGATGAACGTTCTTTTGTAAGTGCTAGGGAATGATGGGGGCTACGCAATTGGGATGGTTAAATACTGACGAAGTAATGAGTAAGATACATCTACATAAGTATAAAGTATGTGCAAACATATGAAATGTAACATATATATACCAACTTATGGTACAGCATTACATGAACACTTAAGAATGGAACTATATATATATATATATATATATATATATATATATATATATATATATATATATATATATATATATATATATATATATATATATATATATATATATATATATATATATATATATATATATATATATATATATATATATATATATATATATAT
>VMBQ01014077.1:0-16178 GCA_007657795.1 Dreissena rostriformis | reverse complement strand
GGTGATGATGATGATGTAAGTGTAGAGGAAGATGACAAGAAATTGTTTCGCACTGTATTTTATGCAGCATGTGAGGAGCTTCCCTCAGTGAAGGATAACAGTTTAATTCAACTACAGGCATTAAATAGGGTTAGAAAAAAAACTAATTGAAAATGATGAATTATGAAAAACAAACTAATTGCGAAAAAAATCTTGTAGTGAAAACTAATCGACCCGAAACCTTATCTGGAGCTCTGCATTTTCCTTTAATACGATATCGTGCCATACAAAACCACCTACGCATAAAAAGCACGAACAATACGATGAATAATTTACAACCGTTATTGATACCTTTAATCTCTCTCCCTATCGCCTTTAAACACTCTATTATGAAACAAGAGCACCGCATAGCGGGTGCCAACGCTCGGCTGTGGGTGCTTGNTCTCACGAATGAGCGGGCTCCCCACTTTATCCCATTAAAAATGGTGACATATTAAAAAAGACATCTTTAAAAATGTTATCGGGGTCGCACGTTATTCTCCCAACACAGATCTTAAAATGTCACGTGGTATAGGCACCGTGGTTCAGCAAATGTCTAAGTACACGAGTTTATTTCGCTAATTGTACGCTAAACATTAATCTTTTATTGGATCTTGGACACGTGTAATCTTAACATTTGAGCTGAAGGCAAGATGTACACACAGTTATAATTTCAGCCAGTTATTTTTACAACTGCAGGATATATAAGTCAGTTACCGCCTTAACAGGGTTTCGAGACGTCCAGACGTACGGGCAGAGAGATGCAATTCAATGCAACACACTTTGAGGAGGCACACACTGGATGATTAAGCAGTTTTTTTTGCTTGATACAGGACTTTTAAGGATGTATTACTTATCTGCATGATTTTACAAATATTAGCATAGTTAGTTGACAGTTGACCTACCCTTCAAGATTAGTTTGTTGTTGTTTTAACAATATATAGGAAACACTCGAAATTTATGATTTTGCCAATGTTTCAATTCTTCAGTAATTACTTACAAAAATGGCATTGTTTTGACAATTGTGGCGTGTTCTGAGAAAACTGGGCAAAATGTTTGTGCGTAAAGTGTCATTCCAGATTAGCCTGTGCAGTCCGCACAGGCTAATCAGGGACGACAATTTCCGCTTTTATAGAATGTTTCGTTTAAATGATGTCTCTTCTAAGGGAAAATCCAGTTAAGGCGGAACTGGACTGCACAGGCTAATCTGGGATGACACTTTACGCACAAGCATTTTGCCCAGTTTCCTCAGAACACGACACAATTGTGTTACGCAATAAGAAGAGTAGCATTATTGACCGACTATTAGACTGAACTGACATTATTTGTATAAAAAAGCCATACTTAAAACACTTGATTAAATCCAATGTTATCATTACTTGCAATCATTATGGGATTACTTGGGTGATATAATAGTCAATCAACTCAAAGGCAGTCTTATACAGATGTGATGCGTTCTATTTGAAGCTAAAATAACATCAGCGATTGTCAAATACGGGTAAATTTATCTCGAACTAGGTAATATAATGTAGCGTACTTAAGTCATATCCTGAAATGATATGCATCCGTTGTAAAATAACATTCCTTTAACAGTGAAGAAAGAAAAAAAACTAGTTGATACTTTTAAGCATTTAGTATGTGAAACCATATAGTAATATTATACTTAATGGGCGGTGGCATTGAAAGAAATGTCTATCTTTAGCAAAATTATATCTTTTGGCAAATTTTTCTTTTATACGATATCGTGCCATACAAAGCCACCTACGCATAAAAAGCACGAACAATACGATAAATAATTGGAATAAATAACAACCGTCTATGATACCTTTGATCTCTTTTTCTTTCACCTTGAAACACTATCGTTATTATGAAAGAAAGCAGTGACGTCGAGAGGTTATATTTCTTGAAATCCGCACAAAACTTTAAATATTGTGCATACAAATCATAAAAAGAAGTGTGAAGATTACAGGGACTTGCTATTAGTTTGGCAGAACGAACATAGGTAAACCATTGCTTTAAATGGGAATCCGACTCCATACACATGCAACGCAAATACTCTTATAATTAAGTATTAAGTTTTTCATCTAATTCATCAATTCAACGTGTCGCAACTATTATACAGGGGCCAGTATTTCCTTTTCGCCTTTCATCAAATCAAATTACCACTTGAGGTATAAGCAGGTAAATTGGTGTAAATGCGATTAAAAGTGGCAAATATAAGTTTGCACGTAGGGAACTTAACATTTAGGAACGACTCTCAATTTTAGAGACTGAAATAATACGATATCAGTCTACATTCTCGTAATGGAAATATAAGGTACCGTCTACATTTATGGACCTAAATATATGAGGTATCAGACTACATTATAGGGCACATGTCCATATTCATATAAATAAAATATGTAATATACCAGTCTTTAATATCGAAACTGGAAATATGTAAGATACAAGCCTCCATGATTGGAACTGAAAATATGAGGTACCAGTCTACTTTCATGGAACTGATAATGTAAGGCACATTCTATATTCAGGGTACTGACAATTGTACGTTCCAGTGTATATAAATGGGGCTACTTTTATAGGTCCGATTTGACCTCTCATTGCGTCGAGAGTTCAAACAACATTAAATAATTCTGAATACTTTAGGAGCCATTCGACATGCCCATTAGCATCTAACATATAAATCTATTTTCATTATTTAGTAGCACATCAACAATCCTGTGAGTGTCACATAATCTGTTCATAATTGTGTCATTGCTATGCTCGATGTGTCGCAGATGCATGTATGTACATAACCAACAGGCCTCATGTTTGGATATAGGAAAAGGGCGTGGCGTGAAAAGTAAATGTCAAAGTATGTCAAAGCACACGAGTTTGTTTCGTTAACTGCACACTAAAGATTGCACAGATAATGATTATCCCTACATTTGATCTTGGACTCATGTAACCTTAACATTTGGGCTTAAAGCAAGCTGTCTACACATAGCAATAATTTCAGTAAGCTATTTCATAACTGCAGGGTAAATGAATCAGTTACCGTCCGTTCCTGGTTTCGAGACGTACAGACGCACGGACGGAGGATTGCACATTAATGCCACCCACTTTAAGGAAGCATCCAAATGGATAATTAAGCCTGTTTGTTATCTTGATACAATACATAGTCGACTTTTTAGAATGCATTAATTATCTGCATGATTTAACAAATATTAGCACATTAAGCTGTAATTCGACCTTCAATTTAAGAGGAGTTTGTTGTTGCTTTAGCAAGATACAGGATACACTCGAATTTGATGATTTTGCCATTTTTTAGTAATGACTTAAATAAATTGTATGGTTTAGCCAATTCTGTTACACAATTTCGCTATTAATAGCAACATTTAACCAATATTTGACGCATATGACATTATTTGTATAAAAAAATCCATAATTAAAACACTCGATTCAATCAAATGCTATCATTACATGTAATCATTATGGACACAGTCAACGAATATAACGTAAAAGGTTTAATTAAATAAAGTAACCCCATAAAAAATCAGTGTTCCTTATAGCAATCGTCAAAATTGCAACGCTAGATGTGGTCTGGTAAAAAAGATTTTACAAGATACAAAATGCTCGTTTTTATTTTTTTTGTTGCACAATATATTCCATTTAAATTTCCCGCAACGATATCTTTCGTACACCAAAGGAACACTTAAATAGTACATGAACAAGTGTTGAATATATTGTCCCACAAAAAAAGAGCATTTTGTATCTGGTTAAATCTATGTTACCAGACCACATCAAGCATTGAAATTTTGGCTATTGCTATAAAGAACACTGATTTTTTGGGGTTAACTTGAGTTTACGAAATATTTTACGATTCGTTGATTTTGAGTGTTAATGGGGCTTTAAACTAGGTAATATGATGCAGTGCACAGAAATCATATAATGAAATGATCTGTATCAGATGTAATGGAATATTTCTTTACAAAGTTCAGAAATAAAAAAAGTGTTATTTTAATACTTTCAAAGTATTTTTATATGCGAAATCATATAGCCAAATTATACTTCATATGATGTGGGTGTTACATAAATGTCTATCTTTTGCATAAACATATCTTTGTGCACATTTAACAGGGCAACATATAAGAATTTGGGTCAATTCGTTTTCACTGCACGCTTTTTGTAACAATTAGTTTTTTTTCCCTCAGAACTATTTGTCGATTAGTTTTTGTTTTTTTTTACAATTTGATTAAAACGTACATATATTTCTGAATCAGATTAGCGCTTGCGCTTCATGTTTGGATATTGATAATTCTAAGCAATTCTTATTCCAATAAATTCATTATAAATTCACAGTGACAATGGTTGTTTGTAAATATTAGTATTACTTGTATATTGACAAACGGATGATGGAGTCATTTTATTTCAACCAGTTTCAACACTCCTGCCTTTCTGTCTAAGAGCATACTCACATTGCCAAACTCTCTCCATCAATGACAAGCCACCCTATTGGAAATCACGATGTTATTAGTTTTTGAGACACGGAATCGCAACGGTGTTTTCAGCCGGATATTTCAGAATCCGTCACCACCTGCGCTATTAAATCTGATAGTATACTCTTCACAATGTCTTTTCCCGACGGTTTGGGTCTCGTTACGAATTTTAAAATATTGGGGGGCACGCCGTTTATGAAAGATTCCTAACCCGTCCGCGTTTAACAGAGAACATTTTCCCGAACGTATTTCTGCGGAAGTAACTTTGTTTTGACACCGGCCCAAACCGGTGTCTATATTAAATAATAATACGTCCGCACCAAAGGTTACAATACACTAATTATATAAACGCGGTACGGCGGAAAACTGGACAACTAAAGCGACAAAGAATCGATTTCAATTCGTTTTCCACTTTCATAATCGTTTTCTGTACGATTGATTTTTAATTTCAATTCGTTTTCTGTCAAATACAAACCGTAAAAACGATAAAACGAACCTTATCTGTTGCCCTGCATAAACAAGTGGGGGAATAGGCAAACTACAAACTAGGTTAACCGGTGCCTTTTAATGAGAATCCCACGCCATAAATGTGAGACGCACATTTTCTTATAATTAAGTATTAAGTTTGAAATCTAATTCATCCATGCAACATGTCACAACTATTATACCTTTCATCAAAGCAAATATAAACCTTTCATCAAAGCAAATCACCACTTGAGGTATAAGTCAGATAAATTGTTGAAATGTAATTGAAAGTGGTTACGGTTCATGACGATTTTGCACAGAAATTACCTGTTCACATTTTCACAGGCTTTAGCTTAACATGCAATGCCATAAAACACACCACCAGAAACTTAAAAAAAATTCAAGCGTGGGATTAATTTGATGGCAATGTAATCAACGAGTTTTTTTTTTGTATATTGCATATCAATACATTTTTAAAATATTCAAATGCGTGAAGTTTAAAACCACCACAAAAGTATATATCATAAACAAGATATGTTTGTAAAACATATATCCCTCCCCCAGCTAGCACATCTTGAATTTATGACATTGTAAAGAAATTGTTTTTTTAACTGCTTCCTTTATTAGACAAGCCGCTCCCTGACTTAGATTATGAATCGTTGAAGTTTTTCTATGCGAACCATCGCTCTCATTACGACAGTAATGGTAAGACGCTTGAATATGTTATCGTAACTTCTTATCAGCATTCTGATTTTATGCTTTTTCGAGTGTCAATTACATATTTTCGTGACAACGTAAAGTTATTCAGTTATTTGATGCGCGATAACATAACAAGAGGCTAACCATCTTACTTGTGGATCGTATTACAGATATGTTGAGTGTATGTTTTCAAGTGACTCAATTTCCGTTTTATGTCTCAGGGACATATACAAACAAAGTAGAGGTCCCTGGATGTCTGAACAAGACCAATAACATTTTTGCACATTCCACTTACACATTGTTTCACTTTATTATCTTTTGCTTACGTGTATTTTCGAACATTGTTTATGTACTTGAAATTGGAAATATATAGTATACATGATTTTTTTATGATATCGCTGTTAAATGAGTAAAACAGGTTTAGCGCAATGTCATCCACTGAAAGTCAAAATGTGCTATCAGACCCATGGAGTATATGCTCATAGCACAGTGTGTCTTTAATAGCGATATAGCTGTTAGTCAACCAAAACGCATCTCTTAAATGGCGATACCCATGAAGCAATCAGAAAACTTCTTTCAATTGGCAATACATTTTTGAAGCGCAAGGAGGCACATTTAAGGGACGATATAAGCTACTTACTAATCAAAACGCAGGGACGGATCCAGGATTTCTGGTTAGGGGGCGGGATATTGAATGATTTGCTGGGGGTCCCGGTGCCGCTAGGGCCCCTGGTTGGTGCAAAGCCCTGCTAGGGGGTCCAGGGGGGCTTTGACCCCCTTGTTTGCTCCACGAATTCAGACAAAGAGTCTAAAGTTAAAAAAATAAGCGATTGTCTGTGATTAGTGGGAAATGTTGTGTACGAAAAAGAAGAAGAATGAGTTTAAATAGGTGATTTATATCTAGTTAAGTGTGAAATATCATATGAATTGACTTTACTTTGGCGATTTTGTACGCCGCGTCCGCCCTCCCCCTTGGATCCGCCTATGAAACGCCCCTTCTTTATTGACAAAAGCGATATAGCTAGTGCCCAATCGGATTGCACTTTTACTTTTCAAAGGGCCATAGAGCTGAATTAACCAATCAGAACGCACCTTCAAGAACGCGCACCGGAAATCATCTGACGCGTCATCGCCACGTGACAGGTTGAAGAACTTCAGACGACACTGGTTGACTTTCCCGGACTCGAACAACTCGAGGCCAGCGTCTCCGAGAGGCGAGGCTTTATTGACCAGTGCGAACCCCTGCAACTCGTCGCCCCACGTGTTGTCGGCCTTTCCGGTAAACTGCCACTTCATTTTGTACCACTGGACCGCCGCCCTTTTGGCGAAACTGACTTGACGGTTCAGCGTCTGTAAGAATGTGAGAATGTAGATTGTACAATCCTGGGGTATAGTGTTTTGTGTCATTATACAATAACGTTAATGAACATTGAAGAATTATATAAAGATGAATAACGTAAAACAAATACAGGTTTCTTAAAAAGGGTACCATGAATAGACCTTTTTGACAAAAAAAATCAACTTTTTGAAACATGGTGTGAGGTTGATTTATCAATTGTCGACAAACAAATGGCGCTTTCTGAAATATGGATCAATTAATAGACCTTTATCTACTAACAAACAGACCTTTAACTACTAACAAATAGACCTTTATCTTCTAACAAATAGACCTTTATCTACTAACAAATAGACCTTTATCTACATGTACTAACAAACAGACCTTTAACTACTAACAAATAGACCTTTATCTACTAACAAATAGAACTTTATCTACTAACAAACAGACCTTTAACTACTAACAAAAAGACCTTTATCTACTAACAAACAGACCTTTAACTACTAACAAATATACCTTTATCTACTAACAAATAGACCTTTATCTACTAACAAATAGACCTTTATCTAATAACAAACAGACCTTTAACTACTAACAAATAGACCTTTATCTACTAACAAATAGACCTTTATCTAATAACAAATAGACCTTTATCTTATAACAAATAGACCTTTATCTACTAACAAATATATCTCTATCTACTAACAAATATACCTTTATCTTCTAACAAATAGACCTTTATCTACTAACAAACAGACCTTTAACTACTAACAAATAGACCTTTATCTACTAACAAATAGATATTTATCTACTAACAAATAGACCTTTATCTACTAACAATTACAACTTTTTGAAATTGCTAAATGCTGAACAGCCCTTCATCGCCAAACAAATAAAAATTCATGATATAATTTCAATGCTGAATTATGAACATTTATCGCCAAACAACTTTCTGATGTATATTGACATATGAATAGGCCTATAGAAGACAACTCTCTGAAATAAATTATAAATGTTACATAACATACCGGTTTCCCACCGGCCTCCTTTTCTCTGCCAGTAATGCGCCTCTGGATTTCGTATCCATGGTTTTCCCAGCTCTCTGACGACGTCATCATTTACGTCATATACGGTGAACTTTGTCTCAACGCAGTGAATGTATTTGTATCTAGCGCGGAATGTTTCGTACAAACGGAAACGCGCACACGGATGTATGGTAGTAACAAAGTGTTGCAATTAATAATTCTGACAATATCACTTAATCCTAATTTCCCACTGGTTTTGTTCTAATTAAACCGTTAATTTATTAATACGCCTGCCTGCTGTTGTCCTTGTTTAAAAAAAAAATACATGTATAGTATTTCACACTGTTATTGGCGTAGAGACCGCTAAATTGCAATAACGTATATCAATGGATTGATGTTACTTGCAGCAAGATTATTTGATCGATCAGTTTTTCTCACACATATTAACAAAGTGCTTGTAACACTATACACACTATATTAAACCTATTCAAAATCTCTATAGAATTGTAGCCTCAGGCCTAAATAACTATTTGCCTCTAAACCAATTTCAATAGCATGTTTCAATTCTTACGTAAAACATGGACAAAATATGATAACACACTGTAATTTTTCTTTGTATGATTTGCTAGACGCTCACGCGGTATGAAATTCTTTTTTTCAGTCTGAATTAGATTTATTCAGTGTTGCGTGAACCACGGAGATAGCCACAGGAGGTGTAATTCGTCATATGTTCTGAAAATAAACAAACAACAGGTTGAAGTATTTGACATGTAACTACTAGCTCAACACTGATTGAACGCAACTGGTATATAAAACTACAAATATATCACACACAGCATATTAATTAACAAAATTTTATATGTGAGACATGAAATTCGTTCCAAAGTTACGGTTTTCATCAGTTGATTTAACCAACAAAAAACAGTTACGCCAGTATGGTAACATAATGTTAGATTTGTATCAATAAATAACATTTAAATCAGTTTTTTTTAAAGAGTTTCACGGGACGTAAACTTCGTTGCATCCAGCGAACCTTGTCGGGAGCATCAATCATAATAAAGCTTTGGAACGAGTACAAACAAGTCATGAGTAATCGCCGTTAAACCATACGTAAACCACCACAACCTTCAAAAGCCTACTTGTCACGTACACGCTTCTCCGACGTGACACATGCGGATAATAAAACATATGATACATAACGTAATGCATGTGCGTAAAGTGTCGTCCCAGATTAGCCTGTGCAGTCCGCACGGGATAATCAAGGAAAACACTTTCCTCTTTTATTATTTTCTTTTTCGTTTGAAGAAAGACTGTTCTTGACGAAAATCAAGATTACGAGGAAAGTGTCGTCCCTGATAAGCCTGTGCGCACTGCACAGGCTTATCTGGGACGACACTTTCCGCACATGCATTAAACCCCCTTTTCACACAGCGAGGCTCATATTTATTGAGGTAAACAAATATCACATTCGTTTTATACCATATAGAGCATGTAGACTTAAATATATCTAAGTTTTAATTGAATTCAAACGGATGTTATTCCACGTTTTCGTTCCTACCTGTGATGCAATATAGATCTCAAGAGTTCTTCGCATTTTTCCTGTGATATAATATATATCTTTCGCACTATCTTTTCATTTTGCTATCATGCTTAAGTTACAAGTACTCACATCTCCAAAACCTGAATGAAAAATGTATATCCACGTTAGGGATTGCAACATCGTAAATGATATATAAATACACAATGCCTATTCGCACACATATAAACACTGTACCACACAACGTGTCAGTGAGTAATCGCGACCCATGACTGTATAATGTATAATAATTGCCGGCGAGCAATTGTCATTCTTTCCTAATTAGGATCTGATCAATGTTGCATGTTGTTTAAAAATGCGACATGTCTGTTGTATGCATTATGACACACTTCCGTAACAAAATCACAAATCATATGACGGGAAACAAACCTACGTTTTTGCAGCAACTACATAAACTCGCCTGTGCATCAAATATTAGAATTGCGAAAAGGAGAAATATTCAGATAAGATTTCGCAATCACGAAACATGGCAAATAACTTTTGTAATTATCTACACCCACACACAGTGTTAAACGCGCAAGGTCAAATAACATGACAAGATTAGCTGTCTTAAAGGGACTTGTTCACAGATTTTGGCATGTTTTGAAGTGTGTCATTTAATGCTTTAAACTGATAATGTCAGCATCGGAACTAAATAGCTCTAGTATAAAAAAAGACGAAAAAATAAATAAAGAAAAAAAGTAATCCACACCGGGACTCGAACCACTGACCCTTGGAGTAAAAGTCTAGCAATCCTCGTCATGTCACACCATATAACGATAACAACAGAACTTTTCAAATTATTCAATCGTTTCTCGTTTGTAGCGCTTTATGATTTTCAGGTTTTCAAATCGTCAGAAGATGCATGTAATGGATATTTTAGAGCTGGGTAAATGTTCAGTATTACTGTTCCCTTGCAAATAAAAACAACATAACTACATCGAAACTTTGCAAATCTGAAACAATTTGTTTCAATTTTGTCAATTTATCAAAACGTGAACAAGTCCCTTTAAGATTGAGGCGGCAACTAGTTCGGTGTTTAGACCGGAGGCGAAGAACTGTTTAGGCCATTTTTATTGATGTGAAAGTTCATTGGACTGGTTTGCCAAGTTTATTGATATTGTATGGCAACTTCACAACCAAGAGGTCAAGCACATATTGTCAGGTTGTTTCGGATAGTTTATATTTTATGAAATAATAATATTGCCTTATTTTTTTGCCGGGTTTCAATGTACCCACAGATTGAAAAGTGCATTTTCGGGGAGCACCTTTCAATTTCACTGATATTATTGTTTCCAGAGTTGAACTAACAAAGCCCCATCACCTCATATGGACCGCGTCATGCGAAAATAGGTATTATGCCAAATCCGACCAGCGTAGTTCTTGACCAGTCTGTTGAATAGCATGAGTTACACATGTCGGCGTAAACTTAAAGCATATTAAGATTTCATTAATAGCAATTTAATGTGCTTAATCTATCCGGTTAGTAAACACGAAACACATTTATAGTCGAATTGATCCCTATAAAGAAGACCGTACCTTCTTACTTTCACACGTCAACACAGTCACTATCCAAGTTTGAATCAATCACAAACACGCACGTATTTTAGTTTTCCATATTGTATACGATTCAAAATTGTCCGTCAGGAAGTGGAGGAAAACGAGGACATACATTTTCTTCCGTAAAGGCGATATATATATATATATGTATCTCGCTCTGAGAAAAGGGGATTTATGCATGAGGGTAAAGTGTCGCCACNAATTAGGATCTGATCATTGTTGCATGTTGTATAAAGATGTGACATGTGTGATGTATGCATGATGACACACTTCCGTAACACTATCACAACTCATATGATGGGAAACAAACCTACGCTTTCGCAGATACTACATAAATTCTCATGTGCAGCAAATATTAGAATTTCGAAAAAGAGATATATTCAGATAAGATTTCGCAATCACGAGACAGGGAAAATAACTTTTTTACTTATCTACGCCCACACACAGTGTTAAACGCGCAAGGTCAAATAGCATGACAAGATTAGCTATCTTAAAGGGACTTGTTCACAGATTTTGGCATGTTTTGAAGTTTGTCATTTAATGCTTTAAACTGATAAATTTAAACCATCGGAACTTAATAGCTCCAGTATGAAACAAGAAGAAAGAGTAAAGAAAGAAAAAAAGTAATCCACACCAGGACTCGAACCACTGTCCCTTGGAGTAAAATGTCTAGCAATCCTTGTAATGTCACAAAATATCACTATAACCTATAACAACAGAACTCTCCAAATTATTCAATCGTTTCGCGTTTGTAACGCTTTATAAGTTTCAGGTTTTTTAATCGGAGAAGATGCATATAATGGATATTTTAGAGCTGGGTAAATGTTCAGTATTTCTTTTCCCTTGCAAAAAACATAACTACATCGAAAATTTGCAAATCTCAAACATTTTTTGTTTTTAAATTTTGTCAATTTACCAAAACGTGAACAGGTCAGGTTTCCAGACTTGAACTTAAAAAGCCAAATCACCTCATATTGGCCGCGTCATGCGAAAATAGGTATTATGCCATATCCGACCAGCGTAGCTCTTGACCAGTATGTGCATAAGCCTGTCGGCGTAAACATAAAGCATATGGGCCGCGCTCTGTGTAAAGGGGGTTTAATACATTTGCGTAAATTGTCGTCCCAGATTAGCCTGTGCAGTCCGCACAGGTTAATCAGGGACGACCCTTTCCGCTTTTATGAGATTTTACGCTTAAAGAAAGTATCTTCTTAGAAAAAAAACAGTTTTGGTGGAAAGTGTCGTTACTGATTAGCCTGTGCGGACTTCACAGGTTAATCTGGGACGACACTTTACGCACATGAATTAAACCCCTTTTTCACAGAGCGAGGTTCATAATTTTATTAAAGTTTCATTTAGAGCAATTTAATGTACTTTATCTATCGGGTTAGTAAACACGAAACTCATTTATCGTCGAATTGATCCCTATAAAGAAGACCGTACCTTCTTACTTTCACATGTCAACACAGTCAATATCCAAGTTTGAATGAATCACAAATACGCACTTATTTTAAGTTATCCAAATTTTAAACGACGACAATGCGACAGTACGATGACGACAATGCGACAGTGCGTCAATACGATGGCGACAGTGCGATAGTACGATGGCGACAATGCGATAATACGATGACGACAGTACGATAACGCGATAGTACGATGGCGACAATGCAATGATACGAAAGCGACAGTACTATATGACTATCGCTTTGTCGTCATCGTATTATCGCTTTGTCGTACTGTCGTCATCGTATTATCGCATTGTCGCCATCGTACTATCGCACTGTCGCCATCGTACTATCGCGTTGTCGCCATCGTACTATCGCACTATCGCAATGTCGCCCTCGGGATTTTAATGGGTAACCACGATGGCACTAACGGTATTCCGTACTTACCCCATTAAACTGCGAGATAATCCACAACGAAAACAAATACCTTACTCGCAAAAGATAATGGCAAGGGTTGCTAAAGAGAGCTATATAATGTTTTTCCCCGAGGAACCTTAATAATGTATAATTATTATTGCAGCAATTACAGTAATTATAATTACTGTATTTAAAGGTTAATTACTGCATGTATATATGTCAACGAGTAACAATGGACGTATTGTCATTTAACAACATGTACGTTTTAATAAGCAATGTATTATTATCATAAAGCAATCTGCATGCACTGATCGATATTTTCGACCTCTTGAAATGACAACTATTTTTTCAATTATAAATCGAATAGATTGTGCAAAGTAAGGCTCGTATTCAGCGTGGTAAGATAAGAGCCGCGTTCTGTGAAAACTGGGCTTAACACATGTGCGATAAGTGTCGTCCCAGATGAATACGCTAATCAGAGACGAAACTTTTGAACAGCGTTTATTGCATTTTTTTCGTTCAAAGAAAGTCTCTTACAAACGAAAATCGAGTTCAGGCGTAAAGTGTTTTCCCGGATAACCCTGTACGGANAGGCATATTCGCATATAATCAATTAAAGTTGTACCTTAATATTCGCAAAGGGCAAAACTTGTTTTTCTAATCGGTCTTATGCCATATTCGGACAACGTCAATCCTGCGCATTCGTGCAGTCTGGTCAGGAGCTATCCTGTCCGCTAATGCAGGGACCTATAAAACATATAGGTCCTGGATAATGAGAACACGAAACCTTGCGTGACTTTAAAACGGACAGGGAAGCTCCTGGCCAGACTAAGCGCATGCACAGGCTGGTCTTGAGTTACGCTGATCGCATATGTTATAAGACCCATTTACACACGACGAAGGTCAATTATAGTGAATTGGGTTCGTTGAAGTACGATATCATGTACTCGTTTAGTTGTTGATAGAGGATAATTTTTCTAGGTTTAAATAATAAAATTGAAGGTTTAATCTATACAAACAAATACATAACAAGCAAATAAATCCAATATTAAACATTACCGCTACGTTTTTGTATGTTAAACGTATATTAATAGACATAAGTCACGTTACTATTAATTATTAATGTATTTAAAGGTTTAATTACAGCATGTTTATATGTCAACGAGTGCGCGAAATCATCAAGTGAAATTGATATATAAATACAGACATATAATTAGATATAGCCTACCATTTATCGTGTATTTCCCCTCCGCGTTAAACGTTATAGTTATATTGCACAGTCAAAACACATGTACACAACTCCGAGTCTCATTGATTAATGGTCATTTTAAACTCACCCACCGTGTGTTAAATAGAGCAATATCCGGGCGCTTCAAATATTTTCGTTAAGAGAGCAAGTGTAGTCAAATACATCGAGCTATTTTACTAGTTCTACAAACGTGTCTCATGTTTAGGCCAAAAAAAAAATAAGTCCGTTTCCGGTCGCCCGACCGTGTCTCCAGAATCGGCGCCGACCNTACTATATTTCTTAACCCTTTGAGTGCTGGAACCGAATTTTAAAGGCCTTTGCAAACAGTTTGGATCCAGATGAGACGCCACAAAACGTGGCGTCTTATCAGGATCCAAACTGTTTGCTATTCTGATAGTGATCTTTAAAAAAAAAGTGAAGAAAATGATGATTTTAGAAATTCAGCAGACGACATTTTAGCAGACGACGAATTTCCCAGCATGCAAAGGGTTAAAAACTCTCTCCTAATATTGCTAACATGTTTAAATAAAAAGCACTAAAATTCACAAAACCTTAATGAAAAATGTATATCCACGTTAGACATTGCAACATCGTAAATGATATATGCATACACCTTGCCTATTCCCACACACATATAAACACTGTATCACACAACGTTTCAGTGAGTAATAGCGACCCATGACTGTATAATGTATAATAATTGCCGGCGAACAATTGCAATTATTTCCTTGTTAGGATCTGATCATTGGTGTATGTAAAATTAAGATGTGACATGTTTGTTGTGTGCAATATGACACACTTTCGTAACAAAATCACAAATCATATGACGGGGAACAAACCTACGCAAATGAAGAATAACATAATACGGAATAATATCGTCCTTTTATTTTACCTTGAGATTTAAACACATGCGTGTGGGCGTAGATTTGCAAAATAGTTAATTATCCCGCATCATGATTGCGAAATCTTATCTAAATATATCTCATCGATTGCCATTTTAATATTAGTTTGCTGCAAACTTGAAATTATGTAGTTTCTGCACAAGCGAATATATTGCGTAGCTGCAAACGCGAATTAATGTATAGTTATCAATGCACTTAAATTGAAACATTTTACTGTTCTTAAAATGTAGAACATTTATATAAATATTACAGGTAGTGTACATGCACACGGACATTAATTCTTCAAATGACATTTTAAACGAAAATTATCCTAAATAGTTTTATAAGACGGTATAGGGAAAGTTTTATCTCTCTTTTTGATCGCGATTTCCGTTGATTGGAATACATAATGTTTGCTTACAAAAACATTAAACCCACGAAAATTTAACCAAACATTTACCGGTATATAATTGAGTATCAGAATAATGTGTGCCATTCGAATCAAGTCTTTTAATTCGTTATTCTGTTTTAAATATCTATATCCAAATGTAATTTACCTTCCTTGTGATTTTACTTTCAATTTGACTGCAATAGAGTACGGTTTAATTTTGACACATACACACTCTTGAAAATATTCAATTAAATAGAATGCATCAAGCAACATGTTTGCGGTTATGCGCAAAACTTTTGTATAACCCGACCGATATTGACCTTTGTGCCGAGTTCGCCTTGCAACTATAATTCCGTCTACTTTTTTTGCAATCTAGCGTTTCTCAAAATACACCTTTTCATTTTTTTTTTATATACAGAAAACATGTTGCCTATATATTCGGAACAATCGCAAAATGGTCAATTAAAAACATGCCGACAAACGTATCTTGTTTATGATGTAAATAAGAAAGATAAAACATTTAAAAAAATGAATATTGTTCATATTTGAACTATAATAAGAACTTTATTGTTTTGGTTTTCTTACAATATTTATATTTCTTTTTGTAGGAATCATGAGACCAAAACCAACACTCAAAC
>VMBQ01014076.1:0-15024 GCA_007657795.1 Dreissena rostriformis | reverse complement strand
AATAATGAGAGAGTAAGTAAAAAAATCCCCCAAAAAGGGAAACGCCGCAAATATTCCCCCTCCTAAGGGCTGCGGACCCCTTCCCCCAAAGTAGTGTGAGGGCCCTGGATATCGGGGCTTGAATGTTGCGCACAAAATCCTTGCGCAACAATATAGACAAAGTAGGAAAACTCTCCACCACAATTTTGGTCCTTCGCCCGTTGTATGCTCCAAATATTACCCTTATAAAAAGTAGCATAATATTTGAGAGCGTCACCAAGTTGGACTACAATATATGTAGAAATGTATCCAAGAAAATAAACTGTCTTTGATTTATAGCGTGACATAAATATGTTACGACTCTGGTTAACTTTCGATACGGGGTTCGCTTCAGCGTACAGGTCTGTCAAGACTATATAAACTGTTCGCTGAAGTTTGTTTAGCTAGAAATTCAGGCATGACCAGTATGGACGAATATTTTAAAGTTTATTGAACTGATTTACGTACTGACATTGATTTTTAACGATTCGTTCACTAACATACACATTATGGCCGAAGATTACAAGTGTCGTGAAAACCCGTACCGGTGGAAAACGAGCATTGTACTTCTTTTTCTTGCTGGGCATNCCCGTACCGGTGGAAAACGAGCATTGTACTTCTTTTTCTTGCTGGGCATCTTGCTGCTGCTTTCACTTTTCAACGGAAATGACTGGACATTAGGAACAGGCGAACAAAACCATCGTTGTCGACTTGTATTCACATAGATTCAAATTCCGCCCGATTGGTTCCCATCATGACTCGCATATGCATTTACATATTGTGATTTTTAATAAATTTATTATAAGAGAAACTATTGAACTAATGCAATGATCAATGAACAGCAATGGTTTACTACTATTTGATGTTATGGTGAATTATTGTCGACTAAACGGGTGGCGATTAAAAACGAGATTCATGTTCAATATTCAAGTCTTCAATGTGACAAAGGGTAATATGGAACTTTGAACTCGCTGTATTTATAATCGTTTGGTGAAACACATTATGATTAGTGAAAATACATTCTACAAATGTGAAATTATTGTTTGTTTTTAATTTAGATACTTTTAACCGAATAACCGAATAGTATTTCAAATATTCGATTAGCAAATATGCAGTCGAATATTCGCATAGTTTTGCAATACATAGAAAAACACGTTCTGAGCACGTTCCCCCATTAATGGGAAAAACTAACGACATCTAGGGTATTCACGAGGCATCAATGTAGCCATTGTTTTTCAAAAGACCCGCACCATATTCAAACATGGCCAAGATATCATAAGAATAAACATTCTTTTCACGTTTTACGATGAGTGGGCAATACATGTGGCATCTAGAGTGATCATTAAATTACAAGTCTTTTCGAACTCGACTTAAATATCACTGGAATAAATATCACAGTGTTTCAGCAAGTTGCATTATGATTGGACACACACTTGTCTTCAAAAGATCGAGTTTTCAGTTTAACCATATTAGGAAACCTTCAACTTGTGCTAAGGTGAGCTCAAACTTTAAAAGAGACTCGAAATCTGCAGCTTTACCGAATCAGTCGTAAATTAATGAATTTGAAGACAGATGGCCCTGCAAGTTAAAACAGCCGTGTGGGGATACTGAATGTATTTGTAATTGTTGTATAAATGACACCAAGATCATTCATAATATGTTGTAGTTTTCAATACAAACGTCGTATTTGCGAATGTTGATTTTTGCGTTATTGTTAAATGGATTTAAAGGTAATATCAAACTTAATTAGGAGTGCTATACATGGACGAATGAATGTAAGTGAGATGGGTTTACCCGGTTATCACTGTCAAAATTTGATCCCTTGTATACCTGACAAATTTCGATTAAGGAGTATTGTTCAATGTTATAGATTGTTATCATATTATATCAAATAAAATATGACGAGAACACGAACCCAAACTAGGCACCACATCATCTAAGTTGGTGTTAAGCTAATAATATGTAAAAAAAGACCGACATTCCCCCAATCTCCCAATTCAATTGTAAGGAATTAAAAATTACAAATTGACCATGATCTAGATCACTACATACAATCAACCGTTCAGCAACTCAGTTCGGTAAGTTTTTTGTAGAACATTTCGTTTATGACTTTTGGTGCGGATTTACAAACAAAAACAACATTATTCGAAAAAACATATGATATCGATGGAGGAAATAATAAACAGGAAACATGAAGCACAAGAATCATTATCAAGGGAATTTTGTGTTGTAAACTCTGCTAGTATTTATTTAAATATGCAATAAAGTGAAACTGAAACAAGTATCAACTACATCTCGTCCCATATACAAAAAGCTGAAGAGACATGATATGATATCAAAATTACAGTTATATACTCAGATCCTTAATTGAGGAAAGTGACAAATGGCTTTGAACAACACAACAACAGAATTTCACAACTGTTTGTGGCTATATGACATAATAACACGTATAAGCATGCTTAAATACTTTCTTATTTGACAAGATTTTATAAGTAAAATATTTGTACACGACATTTTTTATTCTTGTTCTTATTAATCGACGCGTACGTCTAAGCTGGTTCAAATAAGTTTCTGCTAAATTAAGACGAATGCAATACCCAAAATTGGATTTGTTTAATAAAGGAAACCTTTAAATTAAAGAAAACTCACTATCGCTTACCAAGACCGTATCAGCATGTTTATTCAATTATCCTGATACAAGAATTAGTATTAATGATTACATCTAAATTACCTTTAATTCTTAATTGTTGATATAAATCCTGAGAGATACTAGTAAACGTAATTTACAACCAATTATTTTCCTTATACAATAAAGGCCATTTACGAGAAGTAAACAAATTAACCAATATCTTATATCACCGTATTAAATTAACAATCATGATACACGAATTATTGTTAATGATTATATCTTAATTACATTTAATAATTAATTTTTCATATCACTCCTTAGGGAAATTCGTAGGCATGATTCACAATCAATTAGTTTAGGTACACAATTACTGTTATTGCATTATAGTGTTCATGTTGTTTTTTTGCACACGAAACAAGAACTTTAAACGTGTTAATAACTACCGATCGTCAACTCAAAGCATGAATGTGCTTTTTCAGAGTAAACAAGATGTTGGACTTTCTGGAATCATTCAAATAATAATTATGACGTCGCTGCATTTGTTGTGATTGGCTACCTACATCGCAATCATTTCGATTTTGAATGGAAAGTTTGTCGAACCTGTATAAGGTTTCTATGCGAGTATCAGATAATGAAAAAACTTATTACGCGTGAACTGGTTAATCAGACGTTTCAAGAATTCATCGAGGTAATGGAAATGCAAACGGCGAAATCTGAAGTGGCTGCAAGGGTTCAACTCCCAAAACGTCCCTGATAATAAAGAAAAAAGTATCGTGTCTGAACGCAAAACGGAAATGAATTGTTAACAACGCTGCATACATATTGCTTAGATATTATAATTTCATTATTTATTTATTATGAGTGTGCGTTAATTTCATTTTTTTTTCATCAAATTCTTTCTATCTTTACAGCTAAAGTATGTTAAACGAGACAATAAGAAAGTATTCTCTTGTATTCCTTTTTTATTGAAGTTTGATATGTATTGTGATGCTATGGGGTTCAATTAAATTATATGTACACTTAAATGTTTCATCGATAAATCTGGGTCAATTGATGATAAAATTATGTCCTGCTCATCCAACTGGAGTTTCATTTTGTTTATATTAATATAACTCGCAAAATATTGTGTATGTTAAATTACGCCCCACCCCCAGCTGAGTCATTTAATTCAGGATGCCGTTAAAGAAAAGTACAGCCGCTTATACAAAGCGAGACATTTGCATCATATTGCTAACAGGATACGATTTGTTAACGGTTATTTTTTAATTAAAAATATTACTTAATTGTTGACTTCACTCTTTAGAGATAAACGAAAACTAGAATATTTTAATTAATGTGCATGACGCACATTAATTAGCTGAGGTTTCTTTAATCTTAATTGCTGTTTACAACATGTTACCTTAAAGGGACTTGTTCACAGTTTGGTAAAATGACGATTTTCTAAATAATTGTCATATATTAAAAAAAGAATTTATACGTTATATTTTTACAAGCGAAATAACGCCCTTGACTAAATAAAATGTTTAAAATACTGGTTTATTAACAGATAATCATCATTCGAAATCGGTTAAATAATGAAGCGTTTGTAACGCTTTACCTCGATAAATTGAAAAATACGTCGAGTATTAGTAAAGTGGTTATGTTTCGCATTTATTATCAAGCACTGCGTTGCGCATTGGTAACGCTTTGGCTCTTGCTTCCAGAGGACCCGTGTTCGAATCCCAGGCACGGCCATGCCTTTTATTCAACTTTTTTTCTTTCTTTTATAAATAGTTAAGACCATAACACACATTATAGATTTGTTAGTAAACATATTAAATGACAATTAAAAAAATAATAATAATATGTGAACAAGTTCCTTTAACGTCACAAGTGCTTATAACTTCGCAACAAACACATTTGTGCGCATTTACAAGTTAAAGAGTTTTCTCGCCGGACTGGGATAGTTCTGACCTCAACCATGGGTTCGATGTATATGATAATGTTGTTCGCATGCTTTGCGAGGGTTTCGATTTTGAATGGACACTTCGTAGAACCCTTAGGAGGTGAATGCAAAAGGTTTCCATGCGAGTATCAGATGATGGAAAAACTTGTTATGCTTGAACTTGAAAAGAGAAAGCTCCAGGAACGCATCGAGTTAATTGAAATGAAAATGAAGGTACCAGAAGTGGCTGCAAGGGTTCAACTCTCGAAAGCCCAGACTCTTGCCACAAACGGCAGAGTAATGTATGATAAATATGTTTTAAATCTTGGTGGTGGCTTTGATTGCGTTGCGGGTGAGTTTGTCGCGCCTGTAGCCGGACTGTACCTGATCACAGTGCAAGCTTGTCTTGGCATTGGTCCTCAGTGGATGGACTTGGATATTATGAAAGACGGAGCGGTGATTGGTCGTGTACTTTCGGGAGACGACAAATACCATTCGTGCGGCTCTGATTCAATTCCGGTTGTGATGAAGACTGGGAGCAAAGTGTGGGTGCAACGAGTTGCTGGATCAACAACGATCTTGAACGAAGAACACGGCTGGAACTCGTTTGTGGCTGTCCTCCTGAGTAAAAAAGACTAATCCAGTCGGACATATTCTACTATTGGCATAGGAACATTCCTTAAAAATGTATTTACACCGCTTCTTTGAACTTTCGTATGCGTATATGTTTTTTTCCCTTAAATGTTCAATGTACAAAAAAGCACTGAATATCTTCTTTCCCTTTGTAGTGGTGTCATCAATTATGCTTTATTGTTTTTGCAGTTGACACGGATACAAATTGAAAACAATGAAATACATGTTTTGTGAATATGTTTTATACATATTAATTATAGTCGTATATTTATTTGTGCTTCGATTTAATTTTCAAATCGCACCCATTCGTGTTAAATGATCTGTCTTAACGGCTGAATGTTAAACGAAACAATGTCGATATATACCTTTATGAACTTACCAAAATGTCTTTAAAACAGTATTGGCAATGATAAAATATCGAAGTGTTACGTTTGTCATTAAATTATAAACGATGAAGATAATCAGTGTATATTATCTCGATCTAGTCTTTTTGTAGATGTATCAATAGAATAGTCAACTAAATAAACACCTCTAAGATCACAACTTATAAAGGTTCCCGCGTTTTGAAATTCGCCGTGACTGCATGTTTCTTGAGATTTGTTGACTACTGCAATGGATGAACAAATTCTCCGAGATAGCACTACATTGTCTGATTCTTTCTAATGATATCATCAAGCACATATAAACGTACTCATCTTCATTTTTAAAACTATCGGTTACAAGTACCATATAGTTGACTCTGTAACTAATGCATCTCCAAACAGAGGTGCCGCTAGAGATAGCCGTGATATAACGCTCCGTGTTTTCATCAGTTATAACGATAAGAAGACATAGAGAACAAGCAAATTCGTTGAATTGATATCCCCCGCCAAACTAGAGCTTTGTCACAGAAAAAAGCATTTTTTCAAAATACAAAGGGCCATAACTCCGTTATTAACAGATGGTGTACAATGCCATTTGACGTGCATCATCCTGTTATCCATATATATACTCATACCAAGTTTCAATGAAATCCACCAAAGCACTTCCAAGATATGGCTCCCGACACAAAAGTGCCGGACGGACGGACGGACGGAAGAAAGGACGGACGGAAGGACGGACNTCGTGTTAAATGATCTGTCTTAACGGCTGAATGTTAAACGAAACAATGTCGATATATACCTTTATGAACTTACCAAAATGTCTTTAAAACAGTATTGGCAATGATAAAATATCGAAGTGTTACGTTTGTCATTAAATTATAAACGATGAAGATAATCAGTGTATATTATCTCGATCTAGTCTTTTTGTAGATGTATCAATAGAATAGTCAACTAAATAAACACCTCTAAGATCACAACTTATAAAGGTTCCCGCGTTTTGAAATTCGCCGTGACTGCATGTTTCTTGAGATTTGTTGACTACTGCAATGGATGAACAAATTCTCCGAGATAGCACTACATTGTCTGATTCTTTCTAATGATATCATCAAGCACATATAAACGTACTCATCTTCATTTTTAAAACTATCGGTTACAAGTACCATATAGTTGACTCTGTAACTAATGCATCTCCAAACAGAGGTGCCGCTAGAGATAGCCGTGATATAACGCTCCGTGTTTTCATCAGTTATAACGATAAGAAGACATAGAGAACAAGCAAATTCGTTGAATTGATATCCCCCGCCAAACTAGAGCTTTGTCACAGAAAAAAGCATTTTTTCAAAATACAAAGGGCCATAACTCCGTTATTAACAGATGGTGTACAATGCCATTTGACGTGCATCATCCTGTTATCCATATATATACTCATACCAAGTTTCAATGAAATCCACCAAAGCACTTCCAAGATATGGCTCCCGACACAAAAGTGCCGGACGGACGGACGGACGGAAGAAAGGACGGACGGAAGGACGGACGGACGGACGGACAACGCCAAAACAATATCCCTCCGCCTTTGGCGGGGTATAATAATAGGTCAGTGTTGATTATAGATCAGGTTTATCATGCGAGGCTTAGAAAACAAAAAGCACGAGCCTTGGCGAGTGCTTTTTCGTTTTCGTGCCGAGAATGATAAACCTGATCTATAATCAACACTAACCTATTATTCTATTTATCCCACTTTTTATTCCGTAAACCTTTTTTTTAAACAAAATTAGTTTAACTGGATAATTTCGCAGGATTTATGACGTCATTTTGTCGAAAAAATGACGTCATTTCGTGCCGTGGTTTATAGCAGAAATTTAATCAACGGGGCTTTAATCATCCGAATGCTGTAAAAGTGGGACGAAATACAATACATTTAAGAAAATATAATTGTTTACGCGTTTGTCAGGAGAATTGTAAAAATGTCGTCAACTATCATTATGTACGATTATTTTGGAAACAAGCACAATAATTTAATAATTCTGTATTACGGGTGGACTAAAAGATTCGAGTCCAATATCAATTATAAATAACGTTAACATCAAGTTGCATCTGCAGGAAATTAGTGTTATCGTCATGACTCACGACAAGGTCGGTCCTTTTAGGCATGTGGCCAATTGCTTTTTAATTAGACACAATACTAAAAACACGACACCCACCCACACTCACACACGCACGCACGCACGCACACACACACACACACGCACGCACGCACGCACACGTACGCACACCCCCCCCCCACATACACACACGCGCGGCCAATGTAAAGCAAAGCATAGCATTAGGGTTAAGACCCGGTTTGTGGGCGTCCAAACATTACACTTTGCCAAAAAAGAACATTCAAAAGCAAAACACTAATTAACCTGATTGCATCACAATTTAAATCAAACTACAATAAAAGAGAATACGCTTAATTCGATAAAACTTTTAAACTACTCAGTGGTTGGATGATCACCAGAGCAGCAGAACTGTAACTTTCTAAGGCACAATGGAAGAAAACAAAATCAACGTCGCATGTTTTTAATAAAACAATAAGGTAACTTCAGTAATAAGATCAAAAAGGGAAAATAGCCAAACCATCCGCTAGCCTTTTCCTCAATGCTCTCACGCAAAAAAAATCCCGAATGCTTTGCATTTAGCGTTTCAATGCCACGTGTGTCTTGTCTACCACATCTGTTTGTGCATCGGTGTTTGGCCATTAGTGCCTTGCCATACATAAACGAGCGTACTGTAATATAATGTTTCTCTCCTACCTATCAACAAAATGGACCAAATTTTTCTACAAAATAGGGGGAAAATATATACTCTTTCTAGCGGGGAATGGGGCCGAATATCGGCCCCGAAATTGCCATAAAAAACACTGCTGACATTCTGCACCATTAAAATCTGTATGCGCTAAAATATAAATTATTTAATAAAATATATTGATTGACTTAATTACCTTTCTCATTCGAATTAGTCCATTATATTCAATTTTCCGGCTTTTAAAAAATTATCGAAACCCACGGCGTATCGATCAAATGCAGACGATGCTATTTGTGTGTAGATCTACTGTAGTCGAGACGGTTAACAAAATATCTTTTAAAATTATTAAAATAAAATCATAAATTTTACTACATCCCTCACATGGATTTTTCTAGACTTTTTATATGATTAATATAATGCTCTAAAGCCACACACCTTGAAATGAAATACATGTTAATCAATACATATAGATGCAGTTTGAAAGTGTGCAAAATTGTCATTAAATCTTTTGCCTAGTAAGCAAGTAATTTATTATTTTTCAAACGCTTTTAAAACCGAAAGTAGGATTTCTATACGTATACGTCCATTTCGACAAACGCAATTATTTTTAAGTTTTAAAGCGCAAAAAATACGTTTTTTTTCCTTGTTACCACCAGATATATTCTAGTTGGCATAGATAAAATAAATCTATAGCCTAGTTAGCAAGTAATTTATTATTTTTCAAACGATACCGCTTTTAAAACCGAAAGTAGGATTTCTAGACGTATACGTCCATTTCGACAAACGCGAGTATTTTTATATTTTAAAGCGCAAAAAAGACGGATTTCTACCTTGTAACCACCAGATATATTCTAATTGGCATAGATACAATATGTTTCTTATTTATCTTTTAATTAATGTGCATGACGTACATTACATTAGCTGAGGTTTCTTTAATCTTAATCGCTGTTTTGCACATGTTACATTAAAGGGACTTGTTCACAGATTGGTAAATGACAATGTTCAAAATAATTTTCATATATTCAAAAAAGAATGTATGCATTATATTTAAACAAGCGAAATAACGTCCTTGACTAATAAATATGTTTAAAATACTGGTTTATTAACGGAGAATCATCATTCGAAATCGGTGAAATAATGAAGCGTTTGTAACGCTTTACCTCGATAATACAAAAATATACGTCGAGTATTAGTATAGTGGTTATGTTTCGCATCTCATTATGAAGTGTGCGGGGCGTATTCGAAGCGCTTTGGCTCTTGCTTCAAGAGGACCCGTGTTCGAATTCCGGGGACGGCAATGTTTTTTAATTTGTATTCAACTTGTTTTCTTGCTTTTATAATAAGTTAAGACCATTAAACACATGATATATTTGTAAGTAAACATATTAAATGACATTTTTCAAAAATACGAAAATATGTGAACAAGTCCCTTTAACGTCACTCGTGCTTATAACAATTACATTGGTGCGCATTAACAAGTTAAAGCGTTTTCTCGCCGGTCTGGAATAGTTCTGATCGTAACCATGGGGTCGATGCATTTGACGATCTTGTTTGCATGCTTTGCGAAGGTTTCGATTTTAGATGGGCACTTCATAGAACCATTAGAAGGTAAATACAACAGGTTTTCATGCGAATATCAGATGATGGAAAAACTTGTGAAGATTGAACTTGAAAATAGAAAGCTCAAGGAACGCATCGAGTTAATTGAAATGAAAACAAAAGGTACCAGCAGTAGTTGCAAGGATTCAACTCTCGAAACCGCAGACTCTTTCAACGAACGGCAGAGTAATGTATGATGTGCAAGTTTTAAATCTTGGTGGTGGCTTTGATTGCGTTGCTGGTGAGTTTGTCGCGCCAGTTTCAGGACTGTACCTGATCACAGTGCAAGCTTGCCTTGGTCGGAATCATCAGTGGATCGACTTGGATATAATGAAAGACGGAGCGTTGATTGGTCGTGTATTTTCGGGAGACGACGCATACCATTCGTGCGGCTCTGATTCAATTCCGGTTGTGATGAAGACTAGGACCAAAGTTTAGGTACAACGAGTTGCTGGAACAGCAACGATCTTGAATGAAGAACACGGCTGGAACTCGTTTGTTGCTGTCCTCCTGAGTAAAAAAGACTGATCCAGTCGGACATATTCTACTATTGTCATAGGAATGTTCCTGAAAAACGTATTTACGTCGCGTCTTTGAAGTATTGTTGTATATGTGTTTCAAATTTTCCATGTACGACAAAAAGCAGTGAATATCTTCTTTGCCTTTGTAGTGGTTCATCGATCATGCTATATTTTTTTTGGCAGTTGACACGGACATAAATTGAAAACAATGAAATACATGTTTTACTAATATGTTTTATACATACTAACAACACTTGTGTATTTTTTTGTGCTTTGATTTAATTTTCAAATCGCACCCTTTCGAATTAAATAATCCGTCTTAAATGCTGAATAATAAACGAAACAATATCGATATTTACCTTTATGAACTTACCAAAATGTCTTTCAATTTATTATTGGAAATGAAAAAATATCGAGGTGTTACTTTTTTTTCATTAAGTAATAAACGATTACGATAATCAGTGTATATTATCTCTGGTCTTTTTGTAGATGTATCAATAGTTTACACTAAAGGAACACCTCTAAGATCACAACTTATGAAAGTCCTCGCGTTTTGAAATTCGCCATGATTGCATGTTTCTTGAGATTTGTTGAATACCGCAATTGGTGGACAAATGTTCACAGATAGCACTACATTGTCTGATTCTTTCTAAAGGCGTGATATCGTCAAACACATTTTAACGTACTTATTTTCATTTTTGAAACTATCGGTTAAAGTACCATCTTAGAAGTATAGTTGACTCAATAAATAATACATCTCCAAACAGAGGTGGCGATAGAGATAACCGAACGTGATAAAAAGCTCCGTGTTTTCATCAATAATAACGAAAAGATGGCAAAAGAAGTAATTTACGCAAATACCATTTTTAACGCGTCTGTCAGGAGAAATATATATAAAAAAATGTCATTATATCATAATGTACGATTATTTTGATAACACAAACAATAGGGTTTTGACATAAAATTCAAAGAAGATACATCGCTTCATTTTACGCTTAGCATATTATAATGATGAATGTACGCTGTTTAATTATTGTGTATTATGGGTGAAATAACAGATTCGAGTTCAATATCAATTATAAATAATGTTGATATCTGCAGGAAATTATTGTAATCGTCAAGACAAGGTCGGTCATTTAGGCAGGTGGCCAATTGCTTGGTAATTAGACACGGAACAAACACGACACACACACACCAATGAAATAAAACTGGGGTCACCGCATTAACATGGTTAATGCAAATTATTAAGTAGAGCATAGCTTGAGGGTTTAGACCTGGTTTAAGGGCGCCCAAACATGAAGCTTTGCCAAACAAATCATTAAAAAGCAAAAAAAAAAATATTTTTTGACCTGATTGCATCACAATTAAAATCAACTACAATACAAGAGAATACGCTTAATATGATTTAACTATTTAACTCAATGGCCGGATGTTCGCCAGAGCAACATAACAGTAACTATCTAAGGCACGATGCAATTAAACAAAACAAAGAAGCATGTTTTTAAAAAAATAATAAGGTAACTCCAAAAATAAGATCATGAGGAAAATTATTTAAACCACCCGCTAGTATTTTCCTTAAGGTAATCGAACGATTGTCTGAATACTGCATGATAATACATACAACACAATACTAAACACAAAAGAAACATGATAAAATCTGGTGTGAACGCTCAGGAAAAAAACAACACATTAATATAAATAACGAAATACACTCTTACATTGTTATTCAATTTACAAATCATACAGACATAAAATAAATTCGTGTTAATTGCGATGCGAGGTAAATACTCAATGGTGTAATATCTATCACAGTAACGGAACTACAACTGTCAAAGGCACATATAAATGAAATGTGACAAACAAATTCCCTCGTGGAAAACTTACAATTACAAGATCCCCAAACCCAGCATCATGTATTACAAATTCCTGCTAAATATTACATGTTGCATCGATTAATCTGGGTCAACAGATGATAAAATTATCATTTTGTTTATATTTATTAATATTATGTTTAATTACGTCAACCCCCCCCCCCTCCCAGCTGAGTCAATTAATTAAGGATGCCGTTGAAGAAAAGTACAGCCGCTTATACAAAGCAAGACATTCGCATCAAATTGCTAAAGGATAAAATTTGTTAACGATTTATTCTAAATTAATTATATTACTTAATTGTTGACTTCACTCTGACACGGATACAAATTGAAAACAACGAAATAAATGTTTTATTATTATGTTTTTGTACATACTAAAAATACTTGTTTATTTATTTGTGTTTCGATTTAATTTTCAAATCGCACCCTTTTGAACTAAATGATCTGTCTTTACGGCTGAAACAATGTCGATATTTATCTTTATAAACTTACCAAAATGTCTTTAAAATATTATTGGCAATGAAAAATATCGAAGTTTTACTTTTGTCATAAAGAAATAAAGGATAACGATAATCAGTGTATATTATCTCTGGTGTCACTTCTTTTTATAGATGTATCAAAAGTTGACACAAAAGGAACACCGGTAAGACCAAAGCTTATAAAGGTCCTCGCGTTTTGAAATTCGCCGTGATTGCATGTTTCTTGAGATTTGTTGAATACCGCAATGTATGAACAAATTCTCTCATATAGCACTTCATTGTCCGATTCTTTCTAAAGACGAAATATCGTCAAACACATATAAACGTACTCATCTTCATTTTTAAAACTTACGTTTACAAGTACCATATATAGTTGACTCTGTAATTAATGCATCTCCAAACAGAGGTGCCGCTAGAGCTAACCGACCGTGATATAACGCTCCGTGTGTTCATCAATAATAACGAAAAGAGGACAAAAAAGTAATTTTACGCAAATATATTTTTTACGCGTCTGTCAGGAGAATTATAAAAATTATCGTTATACTATCATAATGTGCGATTATTTTGGAAACACATACAATATTTAACAGAAAATTCTAACAAGATACATCGCTTCATATAACGCTTAGCGAATTAATGTGATGCATGTACGCTGTTTAATAATTGTGCTTTATGGGTGAAATAACAGATTCGAGTCCAATATCAATAATACATAACGTTAATATCAAGTTGCATCAGCAGGAAATTGTTGTGATCGTCAAGACAAGGTCGGTCATTTTAGGCATGTGGCCGATTGCTTTTTAATAAGACACAAGAAAAAAAATAAGAGACACACACACACACAAACACACACCAAACACACGCACACACGCACACACGCACACACACACACATACACACACGCACACACCCCCCACACACACCATTGAATAAAACTGGGGTCACCGCATTAACATGGCCAATGCAAGAAAAAGCATAACCTGAGGGTTTAGATCCGATTTTAGGGCGCCCAAACATTACACTTTTCCACAAAAAAAACTTGGAAAAGCAAAAAACTAATTATCTTGACTGCATCACAATTTAAATCAAACTTCACTAAAAGAGAATACGCTTAATTCGATTAAACTATTAAACTACTCAATGGTTGGATTTTTACCAGAGCAACAGAACTGTAGCTTTCTAAGGTACAATGGAATGAAACAAAAACAACGTCGTATGTTTTTAATAAAATAATAAGGTACTTCCAGAAATAAGAAAATGAGGTAAAATTGTCAAACCACCAGCTAGTCTTTTCCGTATTGCTCTCACGCCAACAATAGCCATCATATATATGTATATACTATTTACCTTCAATATAATATAAAAACCAAAATCAAAATCATGCGTAGGCACTTATCAAAAAAATCTGCAGAGGTCATTGTGCACGGCCTATTTATTCCCACCNTTCACTAAAAGAGAATACGCTTAATTCGATTAAACTATTAAACTACTCAATGGTTGGATTTTTACCAGAGCAACAGAACTGTAGCTTTCTAAGGTACAATGGAATGAAACAAAAACAACGTCGTATGTTTTTAATAAAATAATAAGGTACTTCCAGAAATTAGAAAATGAGGTAAAATTGTCAAACCACCAGCTAGTCTTTTCCGTATTGCTCTCACGGCAACAATAGCCATCATATATATGTATATACTATTTACCTTCAATATAATATAAAAACCAAAATCAAAATCATGCGTAGGCACTTATCAAAAAAATCTGCAGAGGTCATTGTGCACGGCCAAATTCATTCTCACCTAGACTTTTCAACGGACCTTTCAATGAAATTCCAAAATATCAGATTGACAGATTGCAGCGAATTCAAAATCTAGCAGCCAGTATTGTCGCCGATGTTTCGCACGATCAACCAAGCAACCAGGGCACTGCACTGGCTCCTAATACATGCACGTGTTATGTTCAAGATATTCGTCCTCATATTTAGAACTCAATGTGGAACCGCTCCCATTTACATCAGAGAGTTGATATCAACTGGTGAATGTGGATACAGACTAAGATCAATTGATGATAATAATGTCAACATCCAGAGAACTCGAACACAGAAGGCTGATAAATCAATAGCAGTCAGTGATCGATTGGACCCAAGTGGTAGAATGCTCTTCCAAAAGACTTAAAACGCACACAGAGCGAATTTCGGGTTAAAA
>VMBQ01014075.1:0-15623 GCA_007657795.1 Dreissena rostriformis | reverse complement strand
TTGAACCCCAACTAACGCTCATTGGGTCATTGTCGACCTGAAATTGCCCACAAGTCGCATGGGGGTGACTAGAAGCTGATTCTTGTCACCCTAGTGTGACTTCAAACCGGGGGGTGCCTAGCGTCGGCTTGAAGTCACCCCAGGGTGACATGAATCGGCTTCTAGCCATTTCAGGTCGACAAATAACCGTAGCAATTTCAAAATTCATAAGACTGTTGACAATTTCAGGGTATCAATTTTTTTAATAAAATCAAACGTTCATACCAAATAAATTACAATGTGATTTTACATATATAGTATCTTAATTCAATTACCTCAATGTTATAATAACTATATTCGAACAGTCCAGAAAAACGCAACACGATTGCTTCCTTGCCATACAAAGGGAGATTATTCGTGTCATAACAACAACAACAACAACAACAACAACACTTTGTCGTTTGTCAAAACGAACCACGAAGGCTAGACCAAAGGAGCGCTTTTAATCCATACATTTATGAATCATTGAACGCAACCTGTCCTTAATTGTAAGTTTATTTATAATCTTAAATCAATTCATGATATTCCAGAACCAAGACGGAATGTTAACGAGAGATAATTTCGGGCAAATTAGCATTTCGGATACATAACTTAAATTGCGCTCCAACAAGCCTTTTCGATAGATTGGAGTACGGAGATCTGTCCAAAATTGTTTTGATAATTTTCGTATTAGTAGTCTATTCATACCTATTCTGAACTTAAAATGTATTTAAGCTTGTAGATGTGCGTTGAACATTATGTTTCGATCTGAATTCATACTAGACTGTACAAAAAACGTGAAGTTGTAAAAACATTACCTTTGAATTGTTGTTTCATCTTTGAATTGTTTTTTATCTTTGCATTGTTGTTAATAGATGTGTCAAAGTTTATGGTCACTGTGTTTTGGTTGAATACTAATAGTTCTTACTTCTATTTGTCATCTAAATGAGAAGGCATTATATAAAGGAACCTGTTTACAGTTTGATAAATTGACAAAAATGAAACAAAAAATTTCAGATTTGCAAATTTTCGTTGTAGTTATGTCTTTGCAAGGAAACAGTAATACTTAACATTTACCATGCTCTAAAATATCAAATATATGCATCTTTCTACAATTTTAAAATCTGAAATATTTGTGTGAACCTTTGCTTTCCATTTTCAGGGTCCACCATGAGTGGAGGTATTGCACCCAGTAAAAGCACCCTGTATGTCTCCAACTTTCCGTTTTCACTCACCAACAATGACTTGCACAAGATTTTTGAGAAGTATGGAAAAGTTGTCAAGTGAGTTCTTGTTTATCTTTTTTTCACCCTCATCTTCACTGTAGTGATTTTTTCGTCTTTATGTTTCAAACAGGTAGATTTTATTGTTTTGTCTAGTATCAACCACTTATCCAACCTACATGTTTTAAATATCCAACTTTTTATGCACCCAGTAGGGTGGCATATAGCAGTTGAACTGTCCGTCAGTCTGTCCGTCCGAAAACTTTAACATTGGTCATAACTTTTGCAATATTGATCATAGCAACAATGATATTTGATATGCATGTGTATCTCATGGAGCTGCACATTTTGAGTGGTGAAAGGTCAAAGTCAAGGTCATCCTTCAAGGTCAAAGGTCATTTAAAAAAAATATATTTTCAAAGCAGCGCAATAGGGGGCATTGTGTTTCTGACAAACGCATCTCTTGTTTACTATGATCTAATATGTAGATACATGTATTTGATAAGTTCCCTTTGTAAAATAGTTGTTTAATGTTTTCTGCTTAGAGACATATCATCTATTTGATGAATTATTTTACCATCCAAGGTTTACATTAGCACACGCCTGTTAGCCCTGCTAATGTGAATTTAGAACCATGTTAGCTCGGATTCTCAGTTTTGTTGAGGTGAACTATTAATATACTCTAGCTGCCCTGTAATAGTATAACACTTCAGACTTGCTTGAACAAACTGGTAATTTCAATGAGCGATGTCAAGTGGATGCCTATAAGTTGCAATTAAAAGACTTCCATCAGTGTCAATAAGAATTCCTTTTCAAATTGTTGGCAGTTATTTACGCTACATAATATATATGAATCGACCTATGGGAAAACGGGGTTGAATGCATGTGCGCAAATGTCATCCTGTGCAGACTACACAGACTAATCAGGGATGACACTTTCCGCCTAATCTTGATTTGCCTCGAATAGAGTGTTCCTTTAAACGAAAAATGCAAAAGCAAAAAGTGTTGTCCCTGCAGAGGCTAGTCTGAGACAACACTTTACGCACATACATGCAAACCCCTCTTCACAGAGAGAGGCTCATATGTTTTAGAGTGACCATCGTGAAGGATAAGACCACAAGGAAGAGTAAAGGGGTAGCGTTTGTGCTGTTCCTACAGAGGGACTCTGCCCACCAGGCCATGAGAGCTCTCAACAAGACTCAGGTGAATCAAATGGGTACTTTTTACATTCTGTATCTTGTATTTTATATTTGGAGGTCTCTTATTTTTAAATTTGCTTCATATTAATTAAAAAAAAATATATTACAGGGTCCTTAAAAGGTCCCATGTTAGTGTTCATGTGTCGTATGAATAGATATCGTTGCGGGAAATTGAAATGGAATTAAATATGCAACAAAAAATAAAAACAAGCATTTTATATCTGCAAACATCTATGTTACCAGACAACATATGGCGTTGAAATTTCGGCAATTGCTATAAAGAACACTAATTTTTAATTGTTTAACTTTATTTTACAAAATATTGTACAAAATTTTTGTTGATTTTGAGTAGTATGGGGGCTTTAAATAATTATGTTAATAATATGCTCTTGTATTAATTGAAACAGAATTGTCGGGAGACATTGAAATAATCATTTTAGTGCATGTATAATTTCAGTTGTTTGGTCGCACCATAAAGTGTATAATTGCACAGGACAATGGCAGAGCTACAGAATTTATCAGGAAGAAAGACTACCCAGACAAATCACGATGTTACGAGTGTGGGGTGAGAATAATGATTATGTTTTTAAATTTACAAAATCAATTGTTGTCAAATTAAAGAAAAAGAAATGTAAGAATGAAAATAAATGTTTCTTTTTAATCTTATTAATATTTAAGTACTGTTCCAACGGCTGATCAGAAGAAAACTAAAACACATGACATTGATTTACAAAATTGTCGGTATACCTTTTATTCATGATATTTTTCTCTGAAGTTTAAACAATATATCTTAATTAGTTATTAAGACATTTATCAGAATAATTTTTAACCAGGTTTTCCGAAGGAAAAAACTGGTTATTAGATTGGTGAATGCGGGCGGGCTGGCTGGTGGGCTGGCTGGCGGGCGGGCGGAACAAGCTTGTCCGGGCCATAACTATGTCGTTCAGTGTCAGATTTTAAAATCATTTGGCACATTAGTTCACCATCATTGGACGGTGTGTCGCGCGAAAGAATTACGTCGATATCTCCAAGGTCAAGGTCACACTTTGAGTTCAAAGGTCAAAAATGGCCATAAATGAGCTTGTCCTGGCCATAACTATGTCATTCATTGTCATATTTTAAAATCATTTGGCACATTTGTTCACCATCCTTGTACGGTGTGTCGCGCGAAATAATTATGTAGATATCTCCAAGGTCAAGGTCGCAACGACTACAAATAGATTGATTTTGAAACAAGGGGGGTAATTGTGATGAACAATCAGTAGCAATGCACATTTTGAGTTGCAGTTGTCTCCCTTTATCAGACTTTTTTTTTTATTGAAAACCTGGTTTTGTGACAATTTTGTCTCTTGTTTATTTTGCAAAGATATCAGAACTATTAAATAATTAACCTAGCATTTTATGAACAAAAATAATTGGCCATGCAGTCATGGAAGTAAGCAGTTCAACCAATCAAGCCCAAAGTTGTGTATTTTTAGGCCAATTAAATTCTCCAAGCCCGCCTACATGAAACTGAGAATCTGAGGAAACCTGGTTCAAAACTTACCAGTGCAGGCTTTGCAGGCTTGTGCTAATGTTGATCACTGGTCATGTGATTTATGTAATATCCTTCATAGGAGGAAGGTCACATGAGCTACAAGTGTCCCAAGAATTTACTGGGAGAAAGGGAGCCACCTCCAAAAAAGACGAAAAAGGACAAGAAACGTGAGAGGGAGGAGAGGGAGAAAAACTTCCAAGATCTGTAAGAAATTTCATGGGCTTAAACAAAAAAGTGCATATTTAGTTTGTTTGTTCCATATTATTTTTTTAAGTATTTTTCTATTAAAGGTTATGTGAAAATAATTATTATAAGTACGTAAATTATTTTCTTTTGGCTTTTTAAACAGTCTGCCTTTACAGGAAATCTATATTTGGTAAGTGACTATCATAACTATGGCCCTTTTGTTCCATATCTCTTTCATTGTAAATTTATATCTGATGGTCTCAAATAAGCATTCTTTAAATTGCAATTCAGGTACAGTTGGTAAGATATGGTTTGTTCCGCTCTCTTGAATAAATTATTTACTAAACATCATCTGTTATTTGATGAGAAATAAACCTTGATATATTTTTTTTATCCTGCCTTATTCATGACCTACTTTGCCATTTGCCAAGTAATCCAATTGTTACACATTAGCAAATTTGGCTTAAAAAATTTGGCTGTAACTTTTAATGCCCTCTAAGGAAGGCAAGAAGTAATCACATGGTGCGTCTTTCTGTCCCTAAGTTTTTATGTCCTTCATTCTGTCCAACTTCCTGTGCAGAGCATATCTCAGGAAGTATTGAAGGGATTCAAATGAATCTTTGTATACTTATAGATGGCATGTTGATGTAATATGTAACAAGTATAAATTCATTAGTATGGAAGGGAATAAAATAAAACTTCAAAAATTGATAAAGGGCTTTAAGAGCAAGTGCAGAATAAAAGTACCATAACTTTTTCTTCAATATTTACACAGTTATTGCCCTTTTTTATGTCCCCCAGTCTATATTGGGGGACATATTGTTTTTGCCCTGTCTGTCTGTTGGTTTGTTTGTTTGTTTGCAGAAACTTTAACATTGGCCATAACTTTTTCAATATTAAAGATGGCAACTTGATATTTGGCATGCATGTGTATCTCATGGAGCCGCACATTTTGAGTGGTGAAAGGTCAAGGTCATCCTTCAAGGTCAAATATATGGGTCAAAATTGCTCAAAAGGGGACATAGTGTTTCACAAACACATCTTGGTGCATTCTATTATTCAATTGCAATTAAAGATATAAGGATGAAACTTCATAGATCTATAGAGAACATTGTGGTTAGATGCTGAGAGCAATAATTATAATTCTCTTAAGTGTTTTTGGATTTATTTTTCTTGGTATTTTTTTTTATACAGAGCCCAATTACACAGTGTAATTTTATTTTGCAGATCATAAATAAAAAGAGTATTTAAGGGATTAAAAGGGATTCAAATGAAACTTTTCGAGGAATTACAGAGTATAATAATTGATTACAGTAGACTCTTCCAATACCGGACTCTCCGAATACCGGAAATCTCCCGATTCCGAACGGTCGTGTCAGTCCCGTATTTTCCCCTTCTATTTCTTTGTTAAAAAATGTTGAATAAACCGGACTCTCTCAAAACCGGAAACCGGACGGATATCTCCTTGAATTTCGTCATTTTCAACATAAAATACATTGAGTATACCGGACGGTCCAAATTCTCAAGATGCCCGAGGCGTGAAAATTACAATACCTAGTCAGCACGGCTCGCGCGGTGTCACATATTCCGCTCGCGCAATTATCGATACTCGGATTAAACATACCATAAAGGTGTCAAGTCGCTACCGCACTATTGAAGTCCGATTAAATAATGTAAAACAAACTGTGAATGTCTATTATAGACGTGCGGTAACACCAAAAAGTGATTGACGCGATCGTTTTATTAAGCTTATGATAAACAATTCAATTAAAAAAAATAATGCATGCCGGTGCGACGATCACTTTCTTCTCGGGTAGTTTAAACGATCTTTAAGCCATACTTTCAACGCTTAAATGGTTGTTTGTTTGTTTGTCAGATTAAACAAATAAAACTTAATTATTTCAGAGCTATTTATAGCGAACTCGAACATGACTCACTCGCCTATATGACAAATGTCACGTACGCATGTACATGTACGTACATGTATAATGCACCACGCTCACTTTGGGATTAATCAATACAAGTCGGTATGGAATGTTTTCTGCTTTTAATCGAATAAAACACATTTTTCGAAGAATACTTTAAACATAAACATTACATGAGTACAGTTATCACATGGTACATGTAAATGTTTATGTTTTGTTGTATTATTATATGATTTTGTACACAATGCATACAATGTATATTTCGGGTATATGCATACTCTCGGTAAACCGGAACTCTCTGAAAACCGGACGATCAGGCTGGTCCCCTGACCGTCCGGTTTTGGCAGAGTCTACTGTATAATGAAAATTCATTTATCAATAGAGGACATTTAGATTTTCATTTTCCAATAAAACAATGAACCTTGTCTGTTTTCCCATACTGTGAAGGTCATATTTGGGGAGCATTTGGCTCTTACAGTTACACCACTTGTTCTTCGTTCCTCAAGAACCCCCATATTACAGGAAAATAAGAAGAATTTCTATGTTCTAAGATAAATTTGGCTTATGAAAATTGTGAGTCAGGGAAGTCCTACCTTATTCTGTTATGTTTCCTCCAAACTGTTTCAGATCGGATGATGACTCAGACCCCGGTGAAGACCCCAAACAAGACAGCCTGGCTGCTGCCATACAGTATCAGGTATGTGATGATATTCAGGGGTATAGGCTTTGGTATTGTTTTACTTTGACTTCATTGTTGTCAAGCCAAGAGTGGAAAACTCACTAAATCTGTAACAATGGTTGAGTGTACTAACTGATGACATTCAGGGATATATGCTTTGGTGTTGTTTTACTTTGACTGCTTCAATTGATTTTTGGTCTAGCCTGCTTATGGAAAACCCACACTATGGCTGTAAAGACTGTTTCTTCCTCATTCATCATGCTAATATGAAATAATCACAAATGTTCACAATGTGGATACTTTATGTGACCTGTGAGACTTGTGTTCCAATCTTAACAGTGAAGGTCACACTTGTAGGTCAAATGTCACATTTGGACGTAATAAAGTTGTCACTACTTTATTTTTATCACGCATAATGTGTCCTGATTTGTGCGTGATAATGAAGTTTAATGTACTGTACATTCATGAAACTGACCAGATTATTGAGCTGAATTTGATATTTTTTTGTAAAGGATAAATAATTCTCAAAAATGTATGTCAATATGTCTTACATTATATACATTTGTAGGAATGTCTTCAGTAAGAGGCTTGTAACTGTCCTGCTGACACTGCTCCTGTAGTATCTGTCAATACGAGTGTAAATTTTAAGAATTATGATTGTTCGTCTATTGCATTCTATAAAAATATTTATTTGGTGCATGTTTCACACAAATGTTTGTAGACTTCAGCAAAGTGCTAATTTTGCATCTTATAACTTGTATATGTGTATATAAATATGAACATTGTTGTGACAGTATTTGATGGCTCATTGTTGAACTATGTCAAGGAAACGCAATTCAGATGCATTATATGAAATATATGTCTCTATTGTGATGACCTACAATAATAAATGTCAAACGGCAAACATCCAGCAGATTAATTAAATTTGAATGAATTTGTATTGCAGCAACAGAAGTTGTCGGAAGACATTTCAAAGTTTGGTGGGGAAACTAGCTCTCTTGTTACCATGGACGATTTTAGTGAGCCAAAGAGAAAAAAGTACAAGAAAGACAGTTATTTTAGTGATGAAGAGGAAATTGATGATGGTGACAAGGAAGATAAAACTTGAGAGAAAACTTTGGTGAATCAGTAAGCTCCACACTGTTCACAGTTAACATAACCATGTTTTTAAGCATGTGCTTGTTGAAGTTGCAGGAAAGTTTGTGATAACAGTAACATGTTGGGCTTTTTAATTTGGCTTCCATGTTATACAGTCTTCAAATGAATGGAAGAAAACACGTCCAAATTTTATCAAAGCTGACATTTTTAACTGGTGGTATCTGTGTACTAAGTCTCGTTTTGTAATAGTCTCCATTATTATTTAACAAAGTAATGTTTCGGTTTTACTATTGTCAAAAGCAATACATTACGTAGTTGCAGGACTTAGAAGGATTGAATACAAAACAGATGGGACAGAAAAAGTGTGATATGCACAGAATATAATTTCTTTTATATGTGGACAAGTATTGACTTTGTTTTTGAAATTCTTTGNTTCTATAAAAATATTTATTTGGTGCATGTTTCACACAAATGTTTGTAGACTTCAGCAAAGTGCTAATTTTGCATCTTATAACTTGTATATGTGTATATAAATATGAACATTGTTGTGACAGTATTTGATGGCTCATTGTTGAACTATGTCAAGGAAACGCAATTCAGATACATTATATGAAATATATGTCTCTATTGTGATGACCTACAATAATAAATGTCAAACGGCAAACATCCAGCAGATTAATTAAATTTGAATGAATTTGTATTGCAGCAACAGAAGTTGTCGGAAGACATTTCAAAGTTTGGTGGGGAAACTAGCTCTCTTGTTACCATGGACGATTTTAGTGAGCCAAAGAGAAAAAAGTACAAGAAAGACAGTTATTTTAGTGATGAAGAGGAAATTGATGATGGTGACAAGGAAGATAAAACTTGAGAGAAAACTTTGGTGAATCAGTAAGCTCCACACTGTTCACAGTTAACATAACCATGTTTTTAAGCATGTGCTTGTTGAAGTTGCAGGAAAGTTTGTGATAACAGTAACATGTTGGGCTTTTTAATTTGGCTTCCATGTTATACAGTCTTCAAATGAATGGAAGAAAACACGTCCAAATTTTATCAAAGCTGACATTTTTAACTGGTGGTATCTGTGTACTAAGTCTCGTTTTGTAATAGTCTCCATTATTATTTAACAAAGTAATGTTTCGGTTTTACTATTGTCAAAAGCAATACATTACGTAGTTGCAGGACTTAGAAGGATTGAATACAAAACAGATGGGACAGAAAAAGTGTGATATGCACAGAATATAATTTCTTTTATATGTGGACAAGTATTGACTTTGTTTTTGAAATTCTTTGTGCAGAAATATTTCAAAGAAATGCATGTGGTTGGGAAACTTTGTAAAAAGGAATATGAACATATTGGGAAAAAAAGCAACTTAGTGGGACATGTAGTGTTTGATTCCCTCTCACCGTTTATATATGTGTATAACTATATCTTCCAATATATTGTCACATAATACAATTTCAGAATTGGTTGAGCTGCTGTTGAAAATATGTTCTTTCATGCATGTAAAATAGGTAAAAGTAAAACAATACAATGTTATGAAGAATACTTTATTTAGTGGTTTACAAAAAGTACATAAATACATTTGAAAACAATGACTTTAATACTTGGATCTATTTAGAAAACAAAATTACTTTGATATTTGCAGATGATCAGTTTATGTTGAACAAAGGTATATTAATTTATCCAGTCTCAGAAAACCGGAATCATAGGGAATGGTTTAGGTTTTCATGCTGAGCAAATAAACTTGTCTTAAATAAACGCTAACCTAGTTTAACCTATTGTTCTATGTATCCATTAATTCCTTTCATTTTCTGCATACACTGAATTATAGAAGAAAAATTAAAAACGTTCCGATGTCAATTGAAGCATTTACTGACAAACTGGTGCAAAATGGACCAAGCGGGCGCAATAAAAAACTTATTTATTGAATTTTTCAAATTTTAGATGTGGCAAATTTAAAAAACAGTAATAATTATTTTCTTGTGGCCTTATTGGATTTTATTTATACTGGAAAATCATCATTATTTTTTTTTTTTTTATTTTTTTTTTACTTACAATAAATTGATATTGGTATCTATTTAATAGCATGCACATTATACAACTTGACATTTGCATTCCATTTATTTAGATACCAGACCAGCTAGAAAGTCGCACAATCAGCTATACTGAAAGTCATGACAGATCAGGGTTTTTTTTGGCCTGATTTTATAGCCGAAATTGGGCTATATTCCCAATTGCAAAAGGTATGCTTTTTTCCCAAAATTTGCTAAAAAAATCCCAATTTAAACAACACATACTATACAGATGTAAGAAAGGCTTTAACATGATACACAGAATTAAAAGCTAATGCATAATGTTTTTCTACAGATTTTTTCTAATATAAATATGCTACAAATTTATCTACATGTAAAGTCTCCTATATACACTGCAACTCCAATTGGTATTAAAATTCTTCTTTTCATATTTTCAAAATATTTGCCATTAAAAAAAAATTGTAATTAATGCTAAGCATCTTTGACAGGTCAACATGGAAGTTTATTCCAAGTATTTAAAAGCTGTGTTGCATCCAATTCAATTTCCATTTTGTTTTTATGGTATCAGAATTATATTTGTGCTTGCCAATCCATACAACATTTGTTTTATCGAAATATACGTTAAGACCTGGAATATTTGCAAATCTTGTATAACAGTAAGTGTTTAATTTAAGGATTGTTAAGTACCATCTAATAAAATAGTAGTATCGTTCGCAGACTGGGACAATTTNTATTAATAAACTTTTGGAAAGTGTGATTGTTTATTATGCTCGCCTTCGAAGAAAAGGAGGTATATTGTTTTGCCGATGTCTGTAGACCAGTTCGTTTCCGATCAATAACTTGTGAACGAATTGACCAATCGGCTTGATACTTCCCATGTGCATTGGCCTTCGCCAGTAGATGACCCATATTGAAATTGGGGTCACTAGGTCAGAGGTCAAGGTCACTGTCACACTTAGTTTGAAATCGTTTCAGATCAATAACTTGTCAATTGATTCACCCATTGGCTAGATACTTCCCATGTGCATTGGCCTTGGACAGTAGATGACCTCTATTGAAATTGGGGTCACTAGTTCAAAGGTCAAGGTCACTGTGACATTAAGTGTTATATTGATTTCCGTTTGATATGTCATCAAAGGATTGAGTGATGGGCCTCATACTTTGCAGATGCATTTACCTTGAACAGTAGATAATCCCTTTAAATTTTGGTCAATGATCAGTCTGTGTCAACTAAAAACTTATTTAAGTGGCTAAGTCACACTTATATGATAAGATTTACTCTTATGGTCAGTTTTGTTGCAAAAAGTCCTGTGTCAAGGCCTTATAAGTGGGGGCATCTGTCTCCGACTGCGGAGCTCTTGTTATTTTTGTTCGCTGTCAATACAAGTGAATCCACTACAGTTTAAAGAGACAATGTTTAGACGGCTTGTCATTTAGTTAAAGTAAGTAATATATTGCAAAATTCCATATCCAGTGCCTTTAAATTGTAATATTAAGTAAGCATAGTGATACTACTGGAAAAGTATCTAGACATAAAAAACAACATAGGAAACAAAAACAGGGGTTGCAAAAGGGTTAATAATTCAATAGTTTTCATAAAAGATCAAAATTAATAAAGACACATTCGGATCAAAACTATACATTTCAATGAATGACATTTATCAAGTTTCACCATGAAAGTAATAGTGCCTATTATAAAAATACATTTGTTTCTAATAGTATAAACACAGGTACGTGTACAGCAATTTCCTTAGAAAAATTACTACCTGCAAATCTTCATTGTTATCTGTATGTTTAAAAAAAGAAAATTTTAAAGTAACTTGATGGGCTTCTATGGTGTATACCATTGATGAGGTATGCTACATTTCAGTATGAATTTCTTGTAGTACAACAGGGTTTATTTGTGTAGCATATGACTTGGAAAATATTACTAACTGCAAACTTATGTAATTATTTCTATGTTTCAAAAACGTTGTAAAATTCACAGTTATTTGATAGGCCTGTATAATGGTGTTATTATAACAAGTTAAACCGTAAATTAAAATAAGATTTAATGTGAAATAAAATTTATACTGTTGAAGTTTATGTAAAAAACCTGTACATGTTTTCTCACTAGCTTCAACTATGTGAAGGTAAGAAAGAAAAAACTAAAACAAAAGAACAAAAATATACATGTACTATGAAATATGTGTAATGTGAGAAAGAAAAACTCTCCAAAACAATAAAAAATATACATGATCATGCATGTTGAACAACAGTATTTAGTATAAAAAGAAAACATAATTGTCATTCATTTCACAAATTGATATTTTAAACGATACAGCAGTCTAAAAACACTAAGAAAATCTGGAAAACAAACAATACACACTGACAATTGTTTTGTATAGCTCGACAGTATTGACCCGGCACTCGTAAACTCTGTTAGCATTTAACATCTAATACTTTGACTGTTCTTTTTATTTACATTCGGTTTTATTCCTGCAAGTTTTGCATGAGTTTTATGAGTCCATAACAGTACAGTAAAATCATTATTATTCGTGGGACATAAATTTTCGTTGATCTTGTGTGTGTGCTTATCCACAAATTTAAGATGTGACGAAAAAATATTACCAATTTTTAAATGTTTTATCTAATGCTTTCCGGTGGTTTATAGAGAAATATCAGTGAATTAAAACTGATAATTTCACTGTTTCAAACAATGAAAATTATCAGTGAAAATTATTGATAATTTTCACTGTTTACTGTGAAATGACGTCATTATTTTGACGAAATGACGTCATTATCCCAACAACATTCTTTAGTTAAACTCTTTAACAATGTATATAAACTGTGAAAAAAGCATGAAATAAAAAGAAAGTTTGTTGGATTCGGTGGAATATCGATTTTAATTCACTCGTGATCATAGAAAATATATATTTTCACGAGTGGCGCAGCACTCGTGAAAATATTAATTTCTATGATCACTTGTGAATTAAAATCGATAATCCACTGAATCCAACATATATCCTCTATATTAAGACCAAATTACCATAGACATGAAAGACGTTAAATTTTACATTATCCACACACACATCCTGCATATGCTCCGCAATCAAGATGAATCCAGATGCTACACAAAGGGAGATACATTACACTTGGTATTTAGAGGACTCTTAAATTTTTTGTAAAACGCTCAATCATGCAGTACAGCTGTTTCAATACCATCATCTTCGTTGAGGTAGAATACTGAGGATTAGTGCTTATTGTTAACAATCCTCATCCCCAGAATATGTATTGTGGTTTTCAGGGACTTTGTATTCTAATCAGCCGACACACAGCGGATCAAATAAGGTAATAATATTGTGGTCAGTTTGGCCATGATTGTAATTCAATAAGACTCATTTGAAATTAGTGTTGGGATGTATTGGATATGAGATTATAATTAACTTTTATATTTTATGTCTTTACAGTAACATACTGGTAGTTATATTTTTCCTCTTCACAGTAACATGCTACATTTTGCCTCTTTACAGTACATAAACATAGAAAATGAAGAAAGTATGAGGATCTTTGTCTGTGAAATGAGTGCTACTTATGAAATTGTGTCAGGATTTTTGTCTGTGACATGAGTGCTACGTATGAAATTGTGTCAGGACTTTTGTCTGTGACATGAGTGCTACGTATGAAATTGTGTCAGGATTTTTGTCTGTGACATGAGTGCTACTTAGGAAATTGTGTCAGGATTTTTGTCTGTGACATGAGGGCTTCTTTTTGTAATTGTGTCAGTATTTTTGTCTGTGACTTGAGTGCTACTTATGAAATTGTGTCACTGGGACTTAAACACAATGATGTTGTCATTATCACACATTCCTACAAACAGTGTGCCTGTTCTTCTGCTAAAGTAGGCAGCTCTTGGCAAAAGCTTTCTGTCCAAGGCAGTTATTACTTCGGTTAGTATTTGTCGTCCTTCTCTGTCAACCTGGATTATTTTGCCAGAGTTATCTCCGCATACCAGTACTTTTCCCTGGTCTGTCACCTCGAGGCCAGGTTTATTGCGTTTCCAGTCAAGTGAGGCATCAGTAAATGTGGAGATCACTGTGCCATCCCTTGACAAGGTGACCAGCTGGTCTTTGTCCTTAATGCTTGTAGTACATTTGGCCAGATATAAAAGACCTCCGTCAGGACTTACCCCACAGGAAACTGTGAAATGTCAATAATTATTAACAACAGGTGAAATTTCTGTACAAAGATCTAAATCAATTAGTATGAGGAATAGCAAAATGATTTCAAGGTTAAGATGAGACATTAGAGTCACAAATATGAAGTAGGTCTTAAAGTGATTTTCCATAAAAAAAATCATTAAAAACCCAGTTAACAGAAGACCTATATACAAAAGTATTAGGTTTGTTATACAACATTGATTAGAATACATTGATGCTCAGTTTTTGTGCAATTACACAGCTGACATTTTAACAATATCGGATGATCTTATAGGCAAGTCAAATGTGAGCATGCCAGTGAGTTACGAGAACAACTATATTAGCTACAGTATTGTACAAAACGCTGTTAAATAATCTTTTCATTATAAACCAATTATTTTATTTATGTTATTTGCATTATTATAATTTTACAATTATATATTTAAATGTCATTTCCACAAAAGAGTGTGAACACTCGCGTCATTTAATGATGATGTGAGATTTAAGTTGTAAACATCATTTTTCTGTAGAAATATTGAGCCATTAGAGATTACTGAGATTATTTTAAGTATGTTTTATTTATTAAACCGCGTATTTGCAGATCTGCACAAGGTCTAGTTTCAACATGTTGATTATATGGATTTTAATGAATGATTCTTTCTGCGTAGACTCGGAAATCTTTCACCTTGTTAAACTCCGACCTTCTTATAATTATGAAATATATTGGACACATGCCTGTCCAATACAGTAAAATATCAGATGGTTGCGTAGTTCCAATGGCGTTTGGATGATTTAAAAAGGTATATTATAATTACCTGTCATGTTCCTAAAATTATTATTATGCAAAGTTATTGGTTAAAAAAAAAAGAAAAATTGGCATGATTTCTTGCAAAATGTAAACAGACTGGATTTTTTTTTATGTTTTGAAAAATGAATGTTTATTTGTGTACTGTTTACTATAAATGCAAGTTTGGATTGTGGTTTACTGTGCATGCATGTGACATCAGTGCATTGAGACCTTTGTTAAAGGATAATACTGTACCTATCGAAAAGCCTGATGTATCCTGGTACACCTTGCTCACCAATGTCCCATTCATAGTGTAGTGATACAGTGCAATACCTGTGGTTATGAATAGGTTATCTTGGTGGTGGGCAATGCCTGTACAATCATGTTGGAAGTTAAGTTTCGTGGCTGGTACCAGCTGACCATTGGTCACTTTGATGAAGTGGATTTCCTGCGAAACAGGAACAGCTACTTGATTGTTGCCAATGTAGCAGAATCCAAATGCAGTCCCAGGCAGAATATAGTGGGCCACTACTGTGTAGGCTTGATCCAACAATTTCACCTTTTCATTTATCCAGTCTAAGACAAGCAGCTCCCCATTGTCTGTTTCACAAAATCCTGATACCATGCATTTAAATTTCTTTGAATCATTTTTCATTCTCACGGTGTACTGTTTCATACTTTTACTTACTTTGAGGGCTTGGTTTGAAATGGAAGCTATGTTTGACTGGTCTGCATTGAAAGCAACCTTTCCGAAACTGG
>VMBQ01014074.1:0-16174 GCA_007657795.1 Dreissena rostriformis | reverse complement strand
AACTACTGCCCTGTTCTGCGCTCCATTTCTCGCGTTCCGCGCGGGATAAGCTGAGCAGTTCCGATAGCACTTTTTCCTCGTCCACTTTGCCCCAGACACCGAGCACAAAGGACTCGATCTCGCACTCGTTTGACCCTCTCACGATCCGGAAGTAGCCATCTTCGCCCAAGGCCGTACCCCACGAGTTTGCACAGAGCTGCGGGAAAATGGAAACACAAAAAAAGAGAATTCATTCCCGAACTCATTGTTTGTCACCAGTTTTTTTATATTACAGGTAGGTAGTTTGCATAAGTTTTTATAGATTTATATTTTTTAAAATGTGTTCATGTTCGCATAAGCAATGCTTTTGCTTTACTAAAGCAACATCAAACTTGCAATAATGAAGATAACATATTTCAGAAAATAAGAAAGTTCCATATATTATAAAAATGACAAAAAAATATATACTGCGAGCAAATGTTCTTGAACTCTATACTATTTTCGTCAGAAAAACACACGAACATAACGGGTATGCAAACATGAAATATATTAAGATATGTGCTACAGATACACTGCAAAATGTTTATTTCTACATTATTAATCTGAAAACTACTTACCCAGTATCTCACCAGGCATTGACCTATCACCTCCTCGCCCCAATTAAAAAAAGTAAGCGCACAGTGACCTTGTTAAACTAATACGTTTAAGTCATTCATGATCAACAAAATGAAGGCGAAAACTAGATGCAAATAAACAGGTGCAGACGACATCAATATGCCGACAACATCAAGGTGCAGACGACATCAATATGTCGACAACAATCAGGTTCAGACGACATCAATATGCCAACAACAACAAGGTGCAGACGACATCAATATGCCGACAACAACCAGTTGCAGATGACATCAATATGCCGACAACAACAAGGTGCAGACGACATCAATATGCCAACAACAACCAGGTGCAGACGACATTAATATGCCAACAACAACCAGTTGCAGATGACATCAATATGCCGACAACAACAAGGTGCAGACAACACCAATATGCCAACAACAACCAGTTGCAGATGACATCAATATGTTAAAACAACCAGTTGCAGATGACATCAATATTCCGACAACAACAAGGTGCAGACGACATCAATATGCCAACAACAACCAGTTGCGGATGACATCAATATGCCAACAACAACCAGTTGCAGATGACATCAATATGCCAACAGCAACAAGGTGCAGACGACATTAATATGCCGACAACAAAATTGTGCAGAAGGCATTCATATGCCAACAACAACCAGGTTCACACGACATAACATACCCGATGATCCTGACGGAATGGTACAGCCTTATATCGTCCTCCCGAAAGGCGGAGACCGAGCCCGTGCGCGAGTACTTGTAAACCCCAGACCGGTACATGTAGAAGTCGTCCTGAACCCTGAACGTCGCAGTGAGAAAAGACGATAATAGCTGTATACGTGTTCATGACAGTGTATGCGTGTTTATAGTCGTAACAAGGCATATCCCCGCCGAGATTCTTTTGACTTTGAAGTTGTGACATTGACTTTGGACAAGCGTGATTTACTGATGAATTTTGATCATCTCATCAAGGACATAACTTTTTATGATAAACTTTCATTGGGTAAAGCAGATATGAAGCAGATACGACATATATGCTATACTATTAACCTTTAAGTTTGGAGCCGTTGTGACTGACTCGTGCTTTCTGCGCATCTTCTTAATGACCTTTAAGCCCCTATAACGCATAAATAAACGAAAATTTCGTACAATGTTTCGTAAAATTAAGTTACCACATACATAATTAGTGTTCCTTATAGCAATAGCCAAAATTTCAATCGCTAGATGTGGTGTGGTAACCTAGATATAACCACATACAATATGCTCTTTTTTATTTTTTTGCGGTACAATATATTCAACACATGTTCATGTACCAATTTAGTGTTCGTGTATCGTATGTATAGATAGCGATGCGGGAAATTAAATAGAATATATTGTGACACACATAATAAAAAAGAGCATTTTGTATCTTGTTAAATCTTGGTTACCAGAAAACATCTATCGCTGAAATTTTGGCTATTATTAGGTATATAAAGCTGACAAAAAATTGGGGGCGCAAACGTTAGACCTGAAGTAGGACATTAACCTTGAGCCGGCATGACCGACTCAATTCCATCGTCACAAAACGATTATGGCCTTATCATTTGAGGCAATTTTTATGATAATGCTTCAAATTATATAGGAAAAACGGTGCGGACATGTAAGTGTTGCGAAGTGACTGACGGACGAACGGTATTCCTAAAATCCACGACCGCTTAGCGGCGGGGCAGTAAAATGGCAAAGTAAATCCACTGACAATTTTAAATAGGGACACCAAACGGTCCTGACAGGTAAATTGAATAATAGTTATACCGTAGTAGTGGTTGAACTTTTATGTTAAGGTAGCGCACCCGTAATGGGCACCTTTCCAAATATAATCTTATGTATTATTTTCTTAATCAGCATCATTTCACTGAACTACATGCAAATTTTTAGGTAGGCTTTCGTTGCTTTTTAAAAAAATAAACTGATTTTTTTCAAAACCAACCACACGCTCGGCTTTTGTCCAGTTTATTTGCACCCCTGGGGTATATGAAAGTTCCATAATTCATCCAGATTTCCAGATATGGGCATGCAGTTGGTGTGTACAGATGCAGTAAAGGTGTTTAAAATTTAAACAAGATGAAATAAGTATTCTTTTACAGCCATTTATTTTTTATAACTTGTTATCTATGGAAGAGCGCCATGAAATGTAAGTAGTTTCAGCCAAGTAGGAATGGGTTGGTTAAAAACAAATTGTCATAAAATTCAATATAGTATCATTTAAGTAATATTTTGAACTTAGTTTTTATAGATACACTATAAACAGCAAAAATACCAAGAAATAGAAAGATTTACCGTTTACTTTTTGAAATAAAAATATCAATGCAACATGCATGATTCGTATTTTCAGCAGTAAATCACCCAATTTAGCCATAACGTTGTTTTAATTTTAAAAACTGAAGAATGTGCATACAAATTGCAACATATTTAACAATAAACATAGCTTATATGCTATATTAAGGGGTGTTGCTGCAGTTTTGCAGATTTTTTTCCATCTAATAGATTTTGTTCAAAATTTATATTCAAGTACTACATACAAATACTATATGAAAAATGAAATGAAAACATAGGGCCACCGGTCTTGTTTTGATTTTATTCACCATTATATAACATGTTCTTTTTCATTAAAACTGAAAAAATCTCTCATTGCATAAAAAATATTAATAACCTATGAAATTGGCAACATGTAGATAGTATATAAGCTTAGATACACCATATATCATTTAATTAAACCACAAACTACCAACAAAATGGGGAACACAAGTTAAATTTTTAGAAATTTTATTTTTTTATTGTTTATGTCACCCAAAAAAACGTCAATTTTTTACTATTTAAACCTTAAAAATGGAATTAAACATGTTTTATCTAATAACTTTCTGCGAAACTGCTCAAACATGTTCATCTTCGTATTGTCATCATAAAACAAAAATAAAAAAGGGGGTCACCGCACTTTTAACAGAGATTTTTTTGTTTAACAATCCCTACCGTCTATGTCAAATTTCATAAAATACAGCAATTAGGCAAACCCAAGTACCGGTTCATAGAATGTTAGAGACAAGCATTAACATTATATATTTTTTACAATCTTAACTGTGATCATAACAGCTTACACAAAAAATCAACAATAATACACTATTTAATCACAAACATAAGACCATACAGTATCAAACTCGACCTTAATCATCAATAACAGGGACTTGTTGACTTGTCTGCATGTTTTGAAATTTGTGATTAAATGCTTTAAATTGATTAATGTAAACAACAGGACTTAAGAGCTTCAGTAAAAACAAGAATGAAATAAAATAAAGATAAAAAAAAAGTAAAAAAGTTAGCCTCATCTGGGATCGAACCACTGACCTGTGTGCCTATTATGAACCAACTCGGTCATTTGTGATTATTCTGATTATTTATTATTGTTATTGTTATTATTAAAAAAAACTATTGGGTTGTGATTATAGCATCAGGTGTTGCTATAAATATATCCTCGGTTAAATAAACTGCCGCAACACCACTTAAATCAATTTACGGTAGAAAAGAAATAAAACGCGTCTCAATAAGTATGCGACGTCGGCAAGATTCGAACCTGCGCGGGAAAATCCCAAAAGATTTTTAGTCTATCGCCTTAACCAGTCGGCCACGACAACTTCACATTAGACCATGCTTAAATTAGATATCCATAAGTAAACAGGTAAAAAGGCTCTTCAATCTTCAAAGAAATCGCGGAAAATCATTACGGAGGCGCTACCTTAAGCATACAGTTTGTTTAGACCTTCAAACACAAAGTTATATACCTTGCACTGGTCCATTTATTTCTATTTCCGCCATAATGTCCTTAACCTGTAAAATAATGTATCCAAATACTGTCTCTCGGCTGTTTTAAATAGAAAAAGTCAAAAAAAAATAATAATTAAGTTTTAACTTATTTAAATATCAGAGTTTCTTTTTACGTCACTTAATATAAAACAACAATTTAACCGAGTGTTTAATCAAGCTTAGCTTTTTCATAAAAATGTTATTGTATCTAAATATATGACCATATTAAGGATTCGTTACACGCCGCGATTACCGACGAGGAGATCTTGTATGGTGGCATGGCCTCATAGATCAGCTTGTCCCGGCTCTGTCGGCCGGCCGGACACCACCGATCTCGTTGCAGGTCACGTGCCAGACATGTACCGTTCTTGCCGTTGGCACCGCTGGTGTAGGGATAGCAGGATTCCGTCGTAACCCTGGGGCAGAGGACGTCAGTTCGAATTGGGGCAACTTTTTTGCATTGGCAGGTATAGCGCATGTTACATAGTTTGAGGTATCCGGACAATGTCGAACTAAACTCCGTTCTTCAAATTTGACGAAGCGAACGATTCCCGGTTCACAGTTTTGCGGGTTTTGACTAACTTGAACGAACCCAGGCAAATCCCCGTTCAAGTTTCAATATAGACTAGTCCGGAATAGGCACGATTTCTTAAAATTCACTTATCTAACAGAGATATCAAACAAATCAGGCATAGTTTAAAATCATTTCAAATCCCTTACCATGACAACCGTAATGAAACAAAAATTGGGGGTCAGCGTTGCTGTGCATATAATTGCATGACGGTTTCCAAAGTTATGCAGATTCGGACAACGCCTATCAATATGTTCTGGTATATGTTTGTATAATTTGAAAAACTGTTGTGAATATTTACGATAAAGAATGTAGGGCTTATTGATAGTAGAATACGAGATGTCAACACACAATGCGATTGCTCTGGTATGAAAATAACCTTTTATAGATCTAGGGGGATTCGTTGGAACATAAAAACTAACTATTGGTCGGGGTTTCGCCCGTGTTGACAAAAATACGATTTGTTCGGGTGAACACTTATGGTCAATGTTTCGTCCGGGTTGTGAAAAACTGTGATCGGGGAATTATCCGATCATGGATTTGTCCGGTATTCTATATATTCGTGTTTGAGTGGAGTTTTTTTAAAGCTGATTAGAAATTTAAATGTGCTCGTAGGTATAATTTATAAATAAATGCGATAACACGTATTTGAGAATATTTTATTTAACGGAAATTGAAATTTACTTGCAAAAAAACACAACACAACCCAAACCTGCAAAAAGGTAAAAAGCATCTTAATTGAATCTGTAAATAGTAAATACATATGTTTTACAATATTCTTTCGCATAATATATTACTAAACGCCTCTACTTCCCTTCTTCCACGAATAATAATCATAACACACTGTAATTCAGTTCCCCTCGATGTCTCAGGAACCACCAGGCCCTGTCCAGATTGCCTCCCATACACCCTTCCTGGTTGTTATGGCTACAGAAGAGCAGGTTTTGTGGGGACAGGTTCAACACCATGGCGCCCCGTGACTCGATAGACAACCGGTCAGCCAACAGCACTGAAACGTAACACGGATTTACTAGTTTGACCACATGCCCACGTAATAGTCACTTATTTATACTAAAATACGTACGGTTGATACTGGAATCCCCTTTTTTATGGTTAAAAAAAACCAGTTTCGTACAAAAAAGTTTGTTAAAAAAGTCCCACTACAAAGTTTACCACCAACATACCCTAACATGTTTTGGACATTCTGACCGAGACAAACATTTTTTCTACGATTCTGAAGGAGATTTGCAATGTGATGTTTTTGTATGTAAAAAATAGGGTCCTAAACGCAAAATAAAATGTTGTAATTAGTTCCTAACAGGCGAAATATCACTAAATAAAAACTATAATGGTTCGTTTATGGATAATCATTAATCGAAATAGACAAAAGAACAACATTGTAATGTTTTAATTGATACTTTGCAAAATACGAGCATTAATTAAGTTGTTTTTTTAAATACGATGCGACTGCTAAAGCCTGAATGACCCAGTGGTAAAACGCTTTATTTTGCTCCCAAAGGTCCCGATTTCGAATCTTCGGCTGAGGCAAAAACAAACAAACATGATTCCACTTTTTTCTTTGTATTAGTTTTAAAATTAGTTTATATTTTTCCAATATTATAGTTTTCTTAATATTAACACATAAAAACGTTTTTTGAATACGATAAAATGTGAGCAAGACTCTTTAAGTAATAGTGCTCGTATTTCTGCTGTTGTCTGACCGGTTGTTGAGAACGCTCAGGAGGCTGCACAGTTGCCCTGGTCCCGGACCCCGTGTAACCAGCCAGGCCACTTCTTCCGGGAGTCGAACTCGCGCGGCAGACTTCTATCGTTCAGTACCTGCAATGTGGACGCAGAAGGGCCAATTTTGGATTAAAATGAATAAGATTTGTATCTTTCACATGGTGTATTTATCTCTTAATAGCTTGAAAAATTTAACCTGATACTAAAGCTAAATGATTTTATAGAGGGAAACTCCAGGTGCCATGTAAACTTTTGCTTTAGATGCCCACCAGCCTTTACACTGCTACTTCATGTATATAGCGGGCTATGTTTCGGCATATCGTTTTGGGTTAAAGGTCAAATGCAGTTAAGATTTGTTTACGATTAAAGTTGTAAAACATGAATCAACACCCCTATGCATGTGTTAGTAAATTTCAATTAATACATGGCTTGAATGAATACATTTAAAATCAATGTACCGTATAAGAATTATACCTGTAGGTTATTAATCCAATTCAGCTTTTCAATTTATTTTTCCAATGAATGCAAAACAAATCGCCAAAGCTTGTCTGCTAAAATTATGACACTGTATTGCATCATTAATTCAGTTCAAGGCAGCGAGTGTTTGGGCATTTTGAAACGCAGTTGAATTGAAATATGACGTGTTTGTATGTTAGGGATTGATCATTATCATAAAATATTGATAACAGTGATGGAATATATAACTTAAATGAGCCCGGTGAGCTCGAATAACGCGATGTTTTAAATTAAGTGTTTTTATTGAACAATTTACGGATTGAGAAGAATGCCAGTTAAACGAGTGGTATATCTTATAATTGTAGTGTATTGTTTTTTTGTTTTTTTTTATTACTTTGCGATGGAAATTGACGTATACTTGTAAGAGAAAGGTCTTTGATGAATAGGTCTTTCCTTTGTTATTTGATGAGAAAATGTATATCCACAAAGAATTGACTGCTTACGTCAACTGTTTTAAAATGGAAAATGAGGATTGGATGGACAAATGTATGGTGTATGACGCGTGTTGGTTTTCCAATCATCATAGAGGAAAACAAAACAGCTAACTAGACGAAAACAAGCATGCTGATTTTAATCCATATAAAAACGTTGGTGAGTAGAGCATAAGACAGTAGAGGTTTGAATTTTCTATGCCATTTCGTAAAAAAGTGTGTCAAAAGAAGATTTGAAGAATAGTTCTTTAAAGACTGAAATTAACAATATTGGCGGGAATAAATGCTGCATCATGCTTGTCGTAGGGGTACACATTTTGTAAGTTGAATATGGTAGCCATCTTTGTTTTTAGTCTTAAAGAATTTAAGTTTGAACAAAACATTCTGTGTTGTACTTGAGTGTATAACATTTGGAATGCTGATTAAATTTGAATCGAAGCATATAGCGATATATTGTCACGGACTATTTCGCGTGGTGTAATCGGGAATAATCACAAATGATTTTTATATTAATACGCAAGATTTTATTTTAACAATTAAACGCTAATATGCTGATTGTGTCACTGAAGATATTTTTGTTTTATACATTTTGTAGGATAAAAAGATTACCATGTTAGTGTCATTATGTACTTGAGTTTATCCGACTCGCCTCCGAAAGGCTTGCACAGCTCGGCAAGCCTCGCCGTGTAAACCTTTCTTCAACTCGTTGAATAAATTCAATAAATTAAAGTACACAGTGACACTAACATAGTATTATATATAATTGAAAAAAAATAATTGTGTCCTTTATTTGTATTAGGGTTAAATCGTGCACGTGTTTCAATAGTTTAATGATGGCATTACTGTAAATCAAATGTGATACGCTTTTATCGGTTAAACTCGATCCAATTACTTAAATATATTCTAGCTTAAAGTTCTGTGCCATGTTCATTTGGTCGAGCTATACCCTCTCAGGAAAAACGAGGCCGTTCTTCAAACTATTAGCATTACTGTAAAGTAATTGTGCTTGCATAATTATCAGCCAAAACATCAAAATAAAAAGCAATCTTGTGATATGCTTTTTGCATCGAGTCATATCACAATTTAAGAACGCAATAAGTTGCACTTTGTAAAACACGTCATTAATGTATCAACTATTTAGTGTAGCTCATACGTGTACCAGTCGTTATCCCCGCCTTTGGTCATCTCACCTCAATGTTCGTCATGTTCATGACGGGCTCATCTGGTTTGTTGGTTCCCAGCCGGTATCGACGCCCCTCCACAAAGGTGAGACCCCAGAACTGAGAGTAGTTGCTCGCCTGCCATCTGCAAAAGCAAACTCATCCCAGCGGTTACCTCCTTGCGATACGAACCAGTCAAATTTCTTCTCGGATGTTGCAGTAATAAACGTGTATTCATCACGCGCATGGACTAATTGTCGTACATTTACACAAACTGCCGGGTATGTGTATGAAATTACAGGACTGGTCTACAAAATCATGTTCTTGATTTATTATACCAATATCGATTTCAGTGCTTTAAATAGTTTTTTTTATTTACTGTAATTTTGGCGAGAACAACATGGCAAGAAAGTTAAAAATTGAGCAAACAAGGAGCGAAGAAAACAATAAAACTATATTATTCGACATTTGGCAGTCTTTAGTATACAGAGATTCACTTTTTACCAGGGTTATACAACTACGTCCCAATATGTCGGATACCGTTACTTTGGTAACATGACCTAGAACCTACCCGTATTTGTTTGGGTACTTGTTGACGGTGTCTATCACATTCTCTTGTATGAGGCACACTTTGTTTTCACACTGGAAAGAGTAGCCGCTGGTACTTGTGTTGTCGCTTACGCATCGACTGAAACGAAGACCAAAAGACACTTGTAGTATGTGTGCTTTTGAACAATATTAAATATTAAAAATATATAATTAGGGCTAGTGTACATTCGGGAGTGAATATCTCCGAATTGGAATTGACATCAGTAAGCCTTTATATTGAATACTTCTGATGAAAAATTTCCACCAGGGCGTATGTTCGTCTGAGTTATTGATAATGCACTAGATGTCAAATATCTGAGAGCGCATGAGTCCGCCTGAATAAATTACCTTTGGAAGTAATATGACAAAAAGGAAGTAAGTCCGCATAGATAATACACATACACTATTTGGCAGGTAAAATGTGTGGAAGGGCATTCGTCCGCCTGAATAATACACTATTTGGTATTTCAAATGTCCAGAAGCGCATACATCCGCCTGTAAACTATACTAGTTTGCAGTTAAAATGTCAGGAAAGGCATTCTTCCGCCTTGATAATACACTATTTGGAAGTCCAAATGTATGGAAGGGCATTTGTCCTGCATGGCATACGTTCGCTTGGATAATACACTATCCGGTAGTTTAAATGTCAGGAAAGGCATTCGTCTTCCTTGCTATCATAGCTACCCGGTATTGCTTTCAGAATTGGAACACTCGCTAACAATCATAAGGGACTGAAGAGGAAAAGTTGCATAACTCTGGTTGGAATTTTGACGGAATTATGGACCTTTTTTTACTTAGTAACTTTGAATATTTTGGTAAATTTTGTGTTTAGATCCACGTAACTTCTAAAGTATCAAGTCTATTGCTTTCAAACTTCAAATACTTTCTTATTATCATAAGGGTACTGTACATGGCAAGTTGAATTCGACCTTGACCTTTGAATTATCTTGACTCTCAAGGTCAAATTATTAAAATTTGCTAAAATTGCCATAACTTTATTTATGATCAGATTTCCTTTTTATGTCTTTACAAATGTTCAATAGATTGTGGAAAATATACCTCTATAAATGTACAACTTCTTTAAAACATAAGCGATCAATATTTTTCATTTATGGTCCTCTTCCAGTTAGAATATGACTAAATTATATTGACCTAATTGAATATGAACAATTTCCCCATGATGGCTTACGTTATACTGTCAAGCACTTTGAAAAGTCGAGCGCGCTTTCTTCTGACAGCTCTTGTTATGCATTACATTTTAAATATTTCATGAGCTACTTACTTCTATATTTCTTAAGGTATTGAATCAAAACTTGAAATATGCCATCACCATAAAGTTAAGCTATGCTTGACATAATTTGTTTTGGCAGTGATCCACACATTCCTGTGTTTTGTAGTTGCACACGACACGTTATGCACACACTTTCTTGTGCCCTTGAACTTTATGACAGAGGCAGTTAATGTTCTAAGTTTGTGGAGCAAACTTTATTGACATTTTTCAAGCGATTGAATTGAAAATATGTCAACACAATAAAGTTACTTAGCCATTTTTATGGCAGAAACATTTTAAAAAAAAGTTAAGCTTTTAGAGGAAACTTCTTCCACATTTCTCATGCTTTTTAATTGAAACTTGAAATATGTTATCGCCATGAAGTGCACACATGCAAGACTCAATTTTCACAGGAAGTGGTCCATAGATTTCTGAGTTATGAGGATCTTGAAATTAGCCATGGGCATGGCTGCTTTTCATGTGAGAAAGCAGTGTTGGGTTAGTTTAAGACGCGTTAACTCCAGTTTAGCTTATTTTTAACTTAAATTCTTAACTTAAGTTTCAACTGTCTAAATACCATTAATTAAAACTTTGGTTTAGACCACAAACATGACAAATACTGGGGTACTAAGCCTTTTTACTCTCAGATTTATAGTGGAGCTTCTGTGTAAACGTTTTTAAAATACACTAGTTGTAAGTGATTCAAAATATTTAATTGCTTGTTTAGTTAATTTTTTATGCCTATTGTGTGTCTAGTGTCTATTGTATAACTGGGGTTTCAGGTGGAAGATTTTACAAAACTGCACGACATTGAAGCTCATAAAACAGAAATAGATGACTTAGCATTTTCTCCAAAGGGTAACAGGGTAAGTTTTCTACTGTCAAAGAATGGCTACATAGTTATTATGATAGTACAGTAACACTTTATATAAGAAAAATGTCATCAGTCTGTAGTATTTAAAGAAGACGAGACACTAAAAAAAACATTTTTTTTTTATATGCTTTAACGTTTATGTTTCAAGTAAATGACCTTTTGTATCTAGACATATTATCAATATTGGGTCCTTTTTAAAGAAAATACAACTTACCAATGGATATCTCATGTTCTGAGAATATTGACAACAAATATTATGTCCATTTGTTTGTTGTGCAGAAATACTACAAAACACACATATGCTGTATTTTATCCTAGAACTAGTTTGTTTTCTGTTTTTCTCATAGATAGCTACAGTATCTCGTGGCAACACATTCTCTGTGTGGAACACTGCCGATGGCAAGAGGCACATGGATGTGGAGTGGCCAGGCAAGGCAGGGCTGCACCGCTTCAGGGCATGCAGGTACATCCACCTACCTGTTCCATCAATTTGGCTATGTAACCTGTGTTTTACATCCACATTAATGTTTCGGTTCCACAAGACACAAGGTTGTTTATATATCGGGGTCCTCTCCATAGACTTGAGAGTGGGTTTGATTACAATCTCCTGCTGCTGTTATATAGAAATCGGAGGCGTCATTCCATCCACGTGTGTGATCATTTGTTGTTCTGTTTGTCCATCATTGGATTCTGCGATAATTCGAAAAGTACTGAAGCTAGGTTGATGAAACTAAGTATAAGGAATTGTGGTTGCTATGGACACGGAAATTATTGAAAACTAACTCAACATTTCTTTTTGTGCCCTCTTTACCACAATGCACCGATGGCAAGGGGATACAATGTCTGTAAAAACTTCATGTTATATACCCAAAAACAAAGTTTGCAATGGGGTATATAGGATATCATGGTTTTTGTTGATTAGTTGGTTGGTTAGTCAGCCAGTCGGTCTGGATCTAATGTTATTAGTTTTTGTAGTGAACTTCTTTCACATTTTTCAAGGGATTGAATTGAAACTAAATATGACATCACCATGATGTTTAGATGTGCAAGACACAATTTTCACTTGCAGTGATATACACTTTCCTGAGTTATGTCCCCTTGAACTAAGCCATTTTTAGATGCCCCTAGCACTCATTGTGAGCTATTGTGGTAACCCTATGTATTGTGTGTCATCAACTTTTACCTGGTTAACATGCTGAAGGCCACTTTTTAATCCAATTTTGATGAAGCTTTTTCATAATGTTTATTTTGAAAATAACTAGGCTGAGTTCGAATCTGGTGTACATGCATCAAAAACAAGGTCAAGAGTAGAAAAACCTTGTAAATACTCTAGAGGCTACATTTATTACTCTGTCTTCATTAAACAGGGTCAAAATTTTATTTTGAAATAACTAGGCAGAGTTTAAATCTGGGTCGCTTTTGTCAAAAAAATAGGTCACCAGGTCACATCTGAGAGTTTGAACCTGGGTCACATGCTCTAATTAAGTGTGAGCAAATGTACCATTATGTAATATTATCCATGTTTTAAGTAAATAAATATTGTCCCCTTTTTTCACAAAAATCACAATTAAGGTTAGATTTGCAAGACACAATTTTCACTCCCAGTACTATTGTAAAAGTCTGTTGTCAATATGAACCATTTTTAAATACTAGTAGAAGAGCAACACATCAGCTGAGTTGCATCATTATGGTGCGTTCTTAGAAAACTGGGCAAAATGCATGTGCGTAAAGTGTCATCCCAGATTAGCCTGTGCAGTCCGCACAGGCTAATCCGGGATGACACTTTCCAACTAAACTGGATTTTCGCTAAGAAGAGACATCATTTAAACAAACAATTCCATAAAAAACAGAAATTGTCGTCCCTGATTAGCCTGTGCGGACTGCACAGGCTAATCTGGGATGACAATTTACACAAAAGCATTTTGCCCAGTTTTCTCAGAACACGACATCATTATGGTGCCTATCGTGGTTTCAGGTTTGGTGTGCGAGATGGCAGCCTAGAGAAGGGAACCAACCTGTACACGATCAACATTCCTGTGCAGCGTAGCAGCAAACCAGACCCATGCTTTCTAGCCCAGTGGGACGGGGAGACGTTCAAGCCACGGCTCATCATGAACGCTGGAACTGAGGTCCTCTCAGCTATGACAGTCAGGTTGGCGTCATATTTTTTAGTTATTGCTAATACAAAATACGGCATGAGTTTGTTTTCTGTAGATAACATGTTATATCTTTACTGGAAAAAGAGACTGTTTTCCTGAACTGTTTCACTGAGGTTCTTTCAGCAAAGGCAGTCCGGAATATCTTCAGGGATTGCTTTTTATTGCTTTTGATGCATTCTGTTTATTAAATTTTGTTGAGAGATTATGCTTAGGTTAAACATTTGCCTAACTAAATTGACATATTTCAAGAGCTATAATCAATTAACATTAATAATTTAATTTTGGAATCACAGATAATCTTTTCATTTATGTTTTCATATTTTAACATTTCCATTTGACAGATACTAAAAAGTAAACTCTTGGTTGAAACCCAAATTCATGTGTAGACTAGAGTGCACACTAAGTAGGATAAGTGCTCAAAATGTAATGATTTTTTTCATAGGAATTTATTTGATTGGCTATCCTGTTGACTTTTGAAATCAAATTGTTATCCTTTTTTTTTGTTTAGTCCAGACGGTGTGTATGTTGGAGTGGGTATGATGTCAGGCAGCGTGGCTGTGTACATCTCATTCAGTCTCCAGGTATGGGATCAATTGAGCCTTTCTCTAGGAAAACTGGGCTTAATGCATGTGTGAAAAGTGTCGTCCCAGATTAGACTGCGCAATCCGCACGTGCTCATCAGGGACGACACTTGCCGCTTTTATGGAATTGTTTTTTTAAAGGAAGTCTCTTCTTAACGAAAATCCAGTTTAGGCGGAAAGTATTGTCCCTGATTAGTCTGTGCAGACAGGCTAATGTGGGACGACACTTAACTCAAAGGCATTAACCCTTTGAGCGCTGGAACCGGATTTTGAAGGCCTTTGCAAACAGTTTGGATCCAGATGAGACGCCACACAACGTGGCATCTCATCAGGATCCAAACTGTTTGCTATTCTGATAGTATTCTTTGAAAAAAAATCGAAGAAAATGCTAATTTTAGAAATTTAGCAGACAATTTAGCAGACGACAAATTTCCCAGCATGCAAAGGGTTAAGCCAAATTTTCCCAGAACGAGACTGAATTGAATATCAAAGATTTGTTGGTGTATGCAATATAATCTTCAAAAAGGCAAATGACTTAAAGTCTTTTAAGGTCAAAATAGGATGCAGACAATTTTTTTGCCCTGTATTATTCATTATAATTAAAAAAAGAATGCTAAATATGTGTCATTGGATAAAACAGCTAATTAATCCAAGTTCTTGACAAAAAAAAACATGCACTTCAAGTTTCATGTGATNATATCAAAGATTTGTTGGTGTATGCAATATAATCTTCAAAAAGGCAAATGACTTTTAAGGTTAAAATAGGATGCAGACAATTATTTTGCCATGTATTCTTCATTATAATTAAAAAAAGAATGCTAGATATGTGTCATTGGATGAGACAGCTAATTGATCCAAGTTCTTGACAAAAAAAAACATGCACTTCAAGTTTCACGTGATACACATTCTTCCAGATGTTTTGATATTTAAAATTCAGAAATTCTTTCAATGTCATTTATACAATGTTTAATAAATGATTATACCACCTCTCCACTCCCTGGCTACAAAGTGGATCGAGCGGCTTGTACCGATATCATTATGAACACCTGTCTGTCCATAGATACAAACACGTCCAAAAAGTTCGTGTACNATGAACACCTGTCTGTCCATAGATACAAACACGTCCAAAAAAAGTTCTGGTACTCTTTTCAACAAAATTATAACATTTAGACTCACATCTATTACTCCATATGATATGGAGTTATGCATTAGCAATTTGTATTATCCTTTCTACAAAATTATTTTCTTTTTCCTGCTAAGAATGTCTACATGTATAGCATGATTATACAACTTACTACATAATGCTAGTTAGAATCGTTTTTTTTTATATCTCAGCTAGCAAATTCTCAGATTAAAACATGTCATTTAGTGATCATGCTTGTCATATTTTTTGGAGCCATAGCGGATTCGCAATATATTGCACATTGCGATATAACAGAGTTGCAGTGTAGCATCATGCAGAAAGTATCACGCCTTATTAGCCTGTGCAGACTTCACAGGCGAATTTGGAACGACACTTTATACACGTGCATTAAGCCCCATGTTCCCAGAACGAGACTCATATAATAATTCCTGCTTGTTTTCTCCCCTCTCTCAGAAGCTGTACTACGTGAAGGAGGCCCACAACATCTTCGTGACGGGGTTGTCGTTCCTGCCTGTGTCGGAGGGTGTGGCCGCAGTCAGTGACGCCCAGGACTTCAACATGCTCAGTATCTCCGCTGACAACACTGTACGCCTGCACCAGGAGCCTACCAGAGGTGAGAGACTGAGAAAGAATACCTGCTCTAGTTTACTGTAGAGTGGCTTAGTAAACCTCATTTTTTTGTGCAT
>VMBQ01014073.1:0-14762 GCA_007657795.1 Dreissena rostriformis | reverse complement strand
TCAATTTTATTGAACTGTTACAGACTGACAATGAAAAAGGTGTACGAAATCTGTTAAGCTTTTGCATTGAGGGCTGTCTCATATTATAAAGAGTTGCTCTCAATGTACTTTCATTTATTTATCTACTTTATATTAACTTACCAAGTACGATAAAGTGTATACACATTTGTTGTATTATAACATTTTTCTGAAAATACTTTGATCTTGGTTCTGTTAAAAATTATGTACGTCACTGACCATCTGTGAATATATTGTGTTCTAATATATGTGTACTCGTGGGCTTAAAGCCTTATGTATGTTGAAATAAACTCTTACCTCTAAACTCTTATTGTATGTGGTTTGAGACACTTCGTATTTCTTGTTATCATGACGACACAACAAAGACGGAAACAATATAAAATTAAGATTGATTATTTCGAACATCAACATTATAATAGGTAATAAATGAATAAATGAATGCAAGTTAATACATTGATTGAGTCCGTATTAAAATGACACCAACTAATGAAATATTAACAAGGTATTTGTCTGGTAACAAATGCCTATTTTGTTTAACTTGTGTTCGCTTTTAGCACCATAGGGGTATGGTGATTAACAAGTTGTTTCTTGAACATTAAACTGTTAAATAACCAAAACGTTTACCAGCGAATCATGATACAAATGCATAACAAGAAAAGAATTTGCAAGTGTAAGGTTCTAAACTGTGAGTATAATATGTTAAATATTTAAATAAAGCATCATTCGTCAATAACTAGTTTATTGGTTGATAGTGTATTGTTAAATCGATTGATAGCTATATGTTTTTTTATAATTTAATGGCGCTTGTAATTCCAAGAAAATTTAAACATTCGTGTAAAACAAAGAAAGTTGTGTGGAGCTTTTGTCGGTTTCCCAAAACTTTGCAGAAAAGGTCGCTCAATAGTTTCAATGTTGAGTTAGGTAAACTTTTAAACAATGTTTGCCGATGGTAACACTGATACAACAATATTTGCTTAAAAAAAATGCTTCCGGTGTTCCGAGAAAATACATTCAAATGAGAATCGAAAGCTCGTTAAACAACTATTATGGTTAGGTGTTTGCTTTGAGTTCATGTCGGAAAGCAGAAGACAATGTGGTTTATGTCCGTTTCTAAGTATAGTGTACACTGTTTGCTATTACCATAGCTTGACTGACGTCTTAAGTTGATTGCACACGATGGATATCGCAGCCATGTTTTATTATTCTACACAATAAACCGGTACACAAATACACGTATAACGGAAACTCTACGTTGAAAACTAAAAACGCGGTTTTTTGTATAGGGGCAACTATTTGCATTTGATTTTCAATTTTAAACAGAATAAAGTGGTACCTTGATACCATGTTTCCTTTTTTCAAAGAATTTGAAATTTAAAATAGCATTTGTTTTGATTCCAAGAATATAAAGTTGTGAATGTGGACCAGACACACCGCAAACATAAAATAATATGTATATATTTGTTTTACACAAATACAGGAAGTGCCTGTTTCAACTCTCCGTCCGTATAAAACGTCAAACTTTACTGAAAATGGATCAATCCATTTAATGAAGCTTATCGGACTAATGAAATATATAACCGCGATGGAAAAAACTAATCGTGATTCTGTTGCTAGTAATTTTTTCATGCTTTTCCTCAAATGTTCAAAAAAGATTTACAATTATTAATGGAGCTGTTTTAGGAACCGTAGAAGACACCATCGCCGACGTGTCGCTCCTACAGTGTGCTGCTTTCGGCCAACAAAGAGCCCGTCAAAATAAATGTCAGACTGCCGGATATAACGGAGTAACCAGACAGTGCTCATTCAGCCTGCACTCCATTGCCAACCTTACACTGGTTTCTAACCATCAGCTGACTGTGTTAGCCTTGTTTGACGGTATGTAGTTTTATAATGTGACAACTTTACACTTACCAAACCGTAACTTTTTTCAAAAACAAGTGTTGTTGCATTTATGAGTACGAACTTCACTATTAAAAACTAGATGCCTAACATTGTATGTTTTCTTAATGCATGCATTAGCCAGAACGATAGTAAATGCTATTTGTTATGTATAATACCTAAACTGAATTTCAATATGTGTATTGTATTTGCATTATTATAGCACCTTGTACACTGCCTGCTATCCCGGAAAACGGAAATGCCACGCTGTCAGGGAATGTTATCACATTTGCTTGCAACGAAGGTTACATCATGCTTGGAAATAGCTCACTTCAATGTAATTCCGGTGTATGGGACGCACCGGTCCCCGCCTGTGAACCGATTACAACAGTGTCTACAACAGTGTCTTCAACAGTGTCTACAACAGTGTCTACAACAGTGTCTCCAACAACACCAATTCCTCTAGCAACCACAATTGCATCTGGTAAGTCATCTTTGCAAATAACCGTCTTGTTTTAACAGTAAGCATACATATTACCAGTTTCATTTTTCCTTTACTACTCATTGAAACTAAACGACCACAAATACAGTGTAAGAGAAAACAGTTTTAATTTGCAGGTTACATACATTCAACATGTTTGATGAACGTTCGTATATTTCTTCATGCGTTCAGTATCAACCACTGCGCCCTAATTACCTGTATGTTTTATACTGTTCAGTATCAACCATTGCGTCTTAATTACCTTTATGTTTTATACTGTTCAGTATCAACCACTGCGTCTTAATTACCTGTATGTTTTATACTGTTCAGTATCAACCACTGAGTCTTAATTACCTGTATGTTTTATACTGTTCAGTATCAACCACTGCGTCTTAATTACCTGTATGTTTTATACTGTTCTGTCATGTTGTAGGTCATTCATATGTCATTAATGTTACACGGTTCAGACGTTAAATTTATGAATTCCTAATTAAACAAAACAATTTAAGTTTATTATTTACTAACTAAAATACATCGGAGGAATCAACATATATGTTTATTGTTTGAGGTAATTGAAGCCAAAATTCTTTGGTTAGCACTACACATATGTAACGCTTAACTTAATACTCGGCGATAAATATTTATTGCGTAAAGTTGACTTTCAAATATCTTAATTTTTACACATTATTTAGATACGTGTCCTGCATTATCTGCACCAACAAATGGAAAGGTTTCGTTCGACGATGAAACTGCGACATTCACGTGCGATGCGCCGTACTGTCTTTACGGAATTAAGCTCCTTGCATGTAACGAAGGGCAATGGAACGGCACTAACGCCGTATGCCTTGAAAGATGTAAGCATTTTGTTGACATACCTTATATCGTGTACACAACAAAAGCGGATATTATACTTACAACCTCTGAAGACTGGAATGTTAAATATAATTTACTCACAATCAAGTCTAGAAGTTTCAGGTGTAAATTATGATTTAGACATTAGAGCAGAACTTACTCATATATTAATTCGGTATAAAATAAAATCATTGTTCTAATTATAAAACTATTTAATCATGGTACGTTCAAACTTGTTATTTATTTTAGCGGCATTGTGTGCCAGTGACGAATATTTGGTCAGCGGTCCGAACGGTGTACCGGACTCAGCTTTGACCGTTTCGACGCAGTATTATGACCCGAATTACCCGAATGTGAATATGTTTGGAGCTGACCAAGCACGCCTTAATTCCACGGAGAAGGGAATTGAAGCAACATATAGAGCTGGCATATGGGCTGCAGCTGTTGCGGACAAATACCAGTACATCCAGGTTGAAACTTCCATATTTTGCCTGTGTATGCCATGCTTGTCTTACTGCAATTATGATGTATTCCGATATGCTAAAATACGATTGTTTTCTATCAGCAAAATGGATACATGATTAGCAGTCTTATTAGTGTAATAATATTTTTATATGATAAGTATAGGTTAAGATGTTTCTGTATCAAAATATTGCATTTATGACACACAGGCTCGATAGGGTATTTCTATTATACTATACTGGGATACGTATTGGTTGTAGTACATATATTATAACTATTTGATAACAGGTCCAGTTTAATGTTCCGAAAATGATTACTGGTATTTTAACCCGTGGCAGGCCCATCGCAGCGGTACAGTGGGTTGAGCACTGGGTGAAGCAGTACCACTTTAAGTACAGCATGGACTGTCTGACATTCGACACGTACACGTACACGAATGGGTCTGACTGGGTAATTTTTTGTATCTGTATGTTTAATTAACACTTCAGAGAGAACCAGATGTTTTTTAACATTCTTTTCTTATTTACTCAATCAATTCGTTCACACACGAATGGGTCAGGCATGGTGACGTATTTAATTTGCAGTTTATGAATATATATGACTATAATTAAGATGTTTTCTGTAATAACCATGTTTTCTAATATTGTTCTTATAGACATTCCATCACAAATGTATATATTAGTTTCTCAAATCTGTATGTTTTACGTGTGTATGTAAGTTTTTATTTTACTTACCATTAGAGACCGATTCCATCCAAAGCGTAAGGCCTTTTGATATATAATTGAGTTAGTTTTGTGTCAATGCGGTAAATACTTTGAACACTCAGATCGAACCCTTAACGTCGATCTATAGGCGAACACCAGGCAATCGCAAATTAATACTATTATTTCATAACCAACAAATATACATCAAAAAACATTTATATTTATATATAAGTAAAATGCGTTCAATTTTACGAAAAGCCTAAACGATCTGCACGGTATTGGTATTCACTATGATCATTGCAGATTTTTACCGGAAATAACGATGGAAACAGCACAGTAACCAATGAGTTTCCATGCCCTGTGCTAGCCCGTTGTGCTAGAGTAAATCCCACAGATTGGCAAGTTCACATCTCCATGCGTTTTGACATCATCGGTTGTGATNTTACTCATATATTAAATCGGTATAAAATAAACTCGTTGTTCTTATTATAAAACTATTTAATCATGGTGCGTTCAAACTTGTTATTTATTTTAGCGACATTGTGTGCCCGTGATGAATATTTGGTCAGCGGTCCGAACGGTGTACCGGACTCAGCTTTGACCGTTTCGACGCAGTATTATGACCCGAATTACCCGAATGTGAATATGTTTGGAGCTGACCAAGCACGCCTTAATTCCACGGAGAAGGGAATTGAAGCAACATATAGAGCTGGCATATGGGCTGCAGCTGTTGCGGACAAATACCAGTACATCCAGGTTGAAACTTCCATATTTTGCCTGTGTATGCCATGCTTGTCTTACTGCAATTATGATGTATTCCGATATGCTAAAATACGATTGTTTTCTATCAGCAAAATGGATACATGATTAGCAGTCTTATTAGTGTAATAATATTTTTATATGATAAGTATAGGTTAAGATGTTTCTGTATCAAAATATTGCATTTATGACACACAGGCTCGATAGGGTATTTCTATTATACTATACTGGGATACGTATTGGTTGTAGTACATATATTATAACTATTTGATAACAGGTCCAGTTTAATGTTCCGAAAATGATTACTGGTATTTTAACCCGTGGCAGGCCCATCGCAGCGGTACAGTGGGTTGAGCACTGGGTGAAGCAGTACCACTTTAAGTACAGCATGGACTGTCTGACATTCGACACGTACACGTACACGAATGGGTCTGACTGGGTAATTTTTTGTATCTGTATGTTTAATTAACACTTCAGAGAGAACCAGATGTTTTTTAACATTCTTTTCTTATTTACTCAATCAATTCGTTCACACACGAATGGGTCAGGCATGGTGACGTATTTAATTTGCAGTTTATGAATATATATGACTATAATTAAGATGTTTTCTGTAATAACCATGTTTTCTAATATTGTTCTTATAGACATTCCATCACAAATGTATATATTAGTTTCTCAAATCTGTATGTTTTACGTGTGTATGTAAGTTTTTATTTTACTTACCATTAGAGACCGATTCCATCCAAAGCGTAAGGCCTTTTGATATATAATTGAGTTAGTTTTGTGTCAATGCGGTAAATACTTTGAACACTCAGATCGAACCCTTAACGTCGATCTATAGGCGAACACCAGGCAATCGCAAATTAATACTATTATTTCATAACCAACAAATATACATCAAAAAACATTTATATTTATATATAAGTAAAATGCGTTCAATTTTACGAAAAGCCTAAACGATCTGCACGGTATTGGTATTCACTATGATCATTGCAGATTTTTACCGGAAATAACGATGGAAACAGCACAGTAACCAATGAGTTTCCATGCCCTGTGCTAGCCCGTTGTGCTAGAGTAAATCCCACAGATTGGCAAGTTCACATCTCCATGCGTTTTGACATCATCGGTTGTGATGGTTCCCCTTTCACGGTTTCGGATGAGGGTGGTAATTTCGGAGACAATTAAGCAACAAGGTAACATGTTGCACGAATCTAAAGAGACAAGAAAACAATGCAATAGTGTTTTTGAAATGTTTATATGCGCATAAATATGTGACTATGATTTTATTGATTCTAAAACAATTGGCTTATCATATATCATATTTTTTCTTTAGGATAAAACTTTAAAAAGGAACTGTCAACGTTCAGAATCAATACAAACATTAATATAATATATATAATTAATATACACAAATCCAGAACAATAGGCACGAATTGTGATGGATTGTATACATAGACATATCTTATTTGTGCATTTGCTAGTTTTATGGTGTGTTATGTAGAAAATAAATAGATATAAAACCTACATTTTCGGTTCAATACTTGTACCACTTCTTCACTTCTTCGTTTATCTTAATCAGTGTACATGTGTGGTATTATCACAACAAGGTGTACATTGAAACTGATAAAATATTTGTTATAAAAAACACATTCGAATTGGTTCATTCAAATCGTTATGTGTGTATCATAAAATATGTTTCCTGCATTTTTTACCCATTCACAGCTTTTTGTTTGAATCCCTGCGTCTCTATTAACATTACATCACTCTCTAGAATATGCCCTAGTAAACATAAATTCTGAAGATTCATGGTTTAAATTGTCTCCATACCGGCACGGACCTTGTATAATCCGTGGATTATACTCGAGTTAACGACAAGACTTAAATTAATCATTCGTTAAACATTAAGTGCACACATTATTCTTCATGAAATTATATTTCTTCGTAAAATGTACGCCGAGTAAAGTGATTGTTTGAAATTACGTAAATATGAGTGGAGCCTTTAAGTAAAATGCGTTCAAAGTGCAACTCAGAAGATAATGAGATAAACCAAATACATAGAACATGTAGGTTCCGAGAAGAAGAACTCTTTCCGAATCGTCTTGTGGTTAATGTGAATACCAAATAACGCTTTGCTTAAGTTCAAAATTGTATAATTGTCGACGATTCATGGTATAAACTTTATCCTTCCCGACCTTGTACCCTCTATCAAATATGCTCGACTTAACGACATGAGTGAACCAATTACTCACTTGTTTACCATTATGTTGACAAATTATTCTTGTTTAAAACATAACATCCATACCATCCATCCATTCGTAGATCAATATAGATATATATTTATCTAAGACTTCAGATTGACTGCTTTTGTATCAACACAATCTGATACATAAGAATACATACAACAGACCATAATTTAAATATTTATTTATATATATATAAATTGTGGTTTGTTGTATGAATTCTTTACAATCAGATGTGTGTTGATACAAGAGCAGTCAATCTGAAGTCTTAGATAAACTGCTGAGTTAACTACCCGGAAATCTGGAACAATGTTGAGCATTTCAAATGAAAACAAGAAAGCATCCACTGAGCGCCATGTAACAGTGTAATTGTGATACAAGTAAAATAAACCTAGGCGTGATGATGGTTTATTCATTACACGGGATGCGATACTTTAATGTTCTCGTGTTACTCAACTTAATGCAATTTGTTACAGGCTGACAAAAAAGCAAATATAATGAAGGCAGTAAAACTAAAGGCGGAAGTGGATATGTTAAGTAGGTTATTTTTTTCTTATATAATGTTTAGTAGCTTTTTTGGAATTATTTATTATTTATTGACGGTCGTTGTCATACGCACATAAGTACTCAAAAAATGAATATGCGAAGCTTTGTGTACCGGATCAGGTCTGATTCCCTCATTCAATCGCCTATAGAAGAAGATATTAAACTATGTCATACAATCTATTATGCCATCGATATAATTGCAGTGTTTTAGCGCTTTTGATGAATTTTCACCACAGGAACAGACCTTAATTAATGTAAATTATACTTCCCGAATGAGTGTTTAAACTCAGATTCGAGGGCATAATCTGTGTCTGTGCGATTTTCAAACACATGAGTCTGTGATATAGATTAGTAACGATTCATCCCACCCTTTGTATAAAAGACCTGGCTATGGATTTTGCTACTATTAGGAGAAAATATGTCTATATGTTGAGAGCGCTCTGGAATCTAATTTAAAGCACTCACGCTCATACAAATACAAATGTATTGATGCAGATTTTATAATCGACTAAACAAACCAAGAATTTCAAAACAGATTTATTGTCTGCAATCAATCAACACGCAGACTAAGACTAAGTTTGGTTGATATTATGATTACACTCCAGTGGCACATAATGCTGCACTATAAGAATTGTTTCTTACATTTAGTATATGTTGCATTATATACTATGTCCATCCTAAATTGCTGTCCAGTCCAGACTGGTAACTCGTGTTGAATATTGAACTTTGTATACATGTTAAGTTCTAGATGTATGTTATATATATGCATTTAAGTTTATTTTAACTGATCACTTGTTTAAACGCGAATCCTTAAAACAATTATGCTATTGTTGTTGTACGTTTACATTTCTTTTGATTTGAAACTTTACCAATTTTCTTTTGCGGTCAATGTTACCAATGCATGTATCACAAAATAATTATATCAAATGTGAGTTTAGACCATTACTCCGAAACAATACTGAGTTATAATAAGGAATAATTACACCTCGCAATATCGCCTCTGACAATTGTGCTTGCCTGTATTGAAATATGCATTACGCTTATGTAATTCGCAATTACGTTCTGACATTATTATAAAACAGGTTCAGCATAATTTATTTTATTAATAATACAAACTTCCCGAAGCTTGCTCTCGCCTTAAATCTAAACAATACCACATGGTTGTTTTACAACTATGCATAGCGTTATAATTAATTGAATAATTGATCACAATAATTGTCTCAAATGTAACGTTTTACAAACATGCCCAGGAAAAGTGTATAACTCAGTCGGAAATTTGATACTGCTAACGTCTAGATCCAACTATTAAGACCCATTATATTACATGTCCATTCATTTCTAAAATACCTTAGAAAGCTACGTCCACAGTGTGGCAGCTACAGGTTTGGTACATGGGATTTATATGACCGGTAGTAAGAGAAAGGGTCAGTTGGTCCATATATCCGATGGGTCAGTTGGTCCATTTCTCCGATGGGTCAGTTGGTTCCTTTCACCGATGGATCAGTTGGTCCATTTCTCCGATGGGTCAGTTGTTCCATTTCTCGTATGGGCAAGTTGGTCCATTTATTATATACACTACTAGAGGTCAATGACCCAAGGCATGTACAGTATATAACGTTGAACTCTCAGCTAAGCATATCAAGATATTTTTTTTTAAACCTCGTGTTTGAAATGCATGTATTATGTTTATTCTATTATGCATATTGATTGATATTGACATATCAGAGGTCACATTAGAATACGTTTAACATAAATTTCTGTACAACAATTATATTTCTTAGTGCTAAAATAATCACGAAATTCGCTGTCCATTCATAATACATATTTAATTGTTCTCTAACGTGTGTTATTAAAGTTCGCACAGGCTGAAAACAGACACTTTGGGGTTGCATGGTATTGTCTGTGTCAAAGATGTATCGTTAAACCATAAATCTGCTTTAAGCAGAAATGCGATTGCAGTACAGTAAGTTCAGACTTTCCAGGCTTATCCGACAGGTTGTACTCGTTGAGTACTTTTTCAAACGGCGCTTATCAAACGAATAAACCGAACGTTCATTTAAAACATCTTGTATAAAATGCAGTGAAAGAAGGCGCGACATTTAGTCCTTTCGAAATATTATGTTACAGTAGCATTAGGCCCAGACAGCAAATAAACATATTGAAGTGTGAATTAACTGCTTCAAAATAAATTCGCTTATCCACAGTTCTTTTAGTGAATAGAGGAAAATGAAGAATATAATTTCCATGTTTATGACACTTCTTTCACCTTAGCTGCAGTAACAGTGTAAATAATGTTTAGAAAAATGGCATCATTTTGAGAAGCTGAATGCAGGATGTAGTTTTAACTTATTCTTAATAAAATGTAACGGTAATTATAGTATTAAAATTAAACGTAAACAATTAAAATGCACAATCTGGTAAAACTCTAAAGTGTATTGCTGTCTGTTCGCCAATGCGTGTACGTGATATATTAATTTATTCACGGGATCCAAGTCGGTAAAAATGCAAAATACGAATGTACACAATGATGGGAAAATATTAATATAATGAATAAAATAAGATTTCAATGTTTATCTTACAAGTTTAGCTATTCATTTAAAGTACTGACATGTGAAACTGTATATTGTTTTAATTGTCAGGAAAAACAACAACAACAACGAAACAAAACGTAATAGTACTGACACACAATCATGAGCTCATCGTCTTAAGTATGTTATGTTTGATTTGAGCCACTTCGTCAACATCGTCATTGTTATTCGTGCCACATATATAGGCCAAACATAATAGTAACACGATATAAATAGACAATGACGTCACAGCGGTATTATACTCTATGTACTACGCGTTATTCACCACATTTGGTGGAATAATGTCCGGAATCCGTATAACATAGACACGTCCACGGAAGAAATGCCGAGTATGTATTTTATAATATAATAACCACACTGTGTGGTTTATAAGTGACTGTCAATATACTTTCCATTTAGTTTTGCTCTTAAAGTTGAGACTCCAATCATTAAATATTTAATTATCTAATTTTATGTAGACTGTACTTTCAATTTCATTTTTGTCATAAATTTTGATGAATTGATCAATCTTAAAATGACTCATTGTTGTTGTCTTTTTAATCAGCCATACTATGAAAATCATGAATTTATGACATAAAAGAAAATGCATTTTTTCCCAATGCAATTGTCATAAAAGCACGATATAATTCCTTCCTTATGCTTACAATTGACACCGTTGTATAAACAAAGTACTGACAGTACTGGTGTGACGATGCTTCTGAAGACGATGGATATAAAAGCGTCAATTTAAGTTTATCTACATCACCACAATTCTGTATGTGGGTACGAACATTTTGGATACGAAAACAAATTTGGGTACGAAAATGTTGGTTACGAAAAAATTATGCCAAACTAAAAAATTGGGTACAAACCAAAATTGGGTTCAATAAGAAATTTGGGTACGAAAACAAATTTGGGTACGAACAAAAATTTGGTTACGAAAAACAAAATTGGGTACGAAACAAAATAGGGTACGAAAATATTGGATACGAAAAAATTATGCCGAAACAAAGAGTACGAAAAAAAAATCGGCACGAAAAAAAATTGGGTACCAAAAAAAAATAGGGTACGAAAAATAAATTGGTTACGTAAAAAAAAATTGGGTACGAAAAAAAATGGGGACGAAAAAAAACACAGGCTAGAGTTACTTGTCTGACACAGGCTAGTCTAACTTGTCTGACACAGGCTAGTCCAACTTGTCTGGCACAGGTTAGTCCAACTTTTCTGACCCAGGCTAGTCCAGCTTGTCTGACACAGGCTAGTCTTACTTGTCTTACACAGACTAGTCCAACTTGTCTGACACAGGCTAGTCTACTTGTCTGACACAGGCTCGTCTAACTTGTCTGACACAGGCTAGTCTAACTTGTCTGACATAGGCTGACACAGGTTAGTCAAACGTGTATGACACAGGCTAGTGTAACTTGTCTGATACAGGCTAGTCTAACTTGTCTGACACAGGCTAGTCAAACTTGTCTGATACAAGCTTGTCAAACTTGTCTCACACAGGCTAGTCCTATTTGTCTGACACAGGCTAGTCTAACTTGTCTCACACAGGCTAGTCTAACTTTTCTGTCACAGGCTAGTAAAACTTGTCTGACACATGCTAGTCTAACTTGCCTGATACCGGCTAGTCTTAATTGTCTGACACAGGCTAGTCTTACTTGTCTGACACAGGCTAGTCTAACGTGTCTGCCACAGGCTAGTCCTACTTGTCTAACTTGTCTGACACATGCTAGTCTTAGTTGTCTGACACAGGCTAGTCCTACTTGTTTGACACAGGCTAGTCAAACTTGTCTGACACAGGATAGTCTAACTTGTCCGACGAAGGCTAGTCTAACTTGTCTGACACAGGAAAGTCCAACTTGTCTGACAAAGGCTAGTCCCAATTTTCTGACACAGGCTAGTCCAATTTGTGTGACATAGGCTAGTCCAACTTGTCTGACACATACTAGTCTAACTTGTCTGACACATGCTAATCTAACTTGTCTGACACAGGCTAGTCTAACTTGTCTGACATAGGCTAGTCCAACTTGTCTCATACAGGCTAGTCAAACTTGTCTGACACAATCTAGTCCAAGTTGTCTGACACAAGCTAGTCCAACTTGTCTGACACAGGCTAGTCTAACTTGTCTGACACATGCTAGTCTAACTTGTCTGAAACAGGCTTGTCCCACTTGTCAGCGTGGGGATAACTACATTTTGGGTTTTCCCAGCGTCACAGCGTTTGAAGTGCCACCTGGCAGTTTCGTGTCTGGTTCCTGTCCCGAACCTCTCGATAATTTTGTATCAATGATAATCAGCGAGGTATGCCTATTGAGGACATTAAGCTAACTCAAGGTACCTTCAATTTGGAGAAAATTTAACTAAAACAATCGGTCTTTTAGGTAGATCGCAACTGTGAAGAATTATGTCATGGTATGATAACCTAGACGTGCTGCTGAAGCAGCATCGTCAACAATAGTAAGTACCCATCATGCTTAGAATAGGTGTGCACAGGTCCTTATTACCAGTGTGGATACACAACGCGTTATTCATTTCAGTATAATAACGCAAATAACGCTTTGAACATGACATACAATGAGAAACATTGTACATAATTATGAGAGATTTGATAGAGAAAGGTATACATATACATACTTACTGGTGTCACAATATTTAAACACCAACGATTTCAGTACGATTGCATTCCCGTAGAATAAATTTGATTAAATTACTATATGCTCAACTCAATTGCAGTTTAATGTTTGCAATACATCTAGTTTAAATGCCCGTGGTAAATAGTCATATCATAAGCATACACATTATCTCATATGCTCTACTTCAGGAGACATAAACACACACACACAAGAGCTTCAACGTCTGTATTTGTAGGTATTGTGTTAAGAAAACATTTGCATGATGATACTTAAACTAAAATTGCAAAATATATATTCCAAAATAAAAATAGTTCATTAACAAGTGCCTTCAATGAACATGTGATGTACATACTGTATGTCCCTGTACTACATTATTTTATTTTCGTAACGGAAGAATGTTAATCTATAAACTGTTTTATATAGAATACACACACATTCAAATTGGTTTGGGATTTAACAAAAAAAAATACAGTACATAATGTCAGCTACTAAAAATTCAAAGTTTCCCTACAACAAAGGTTATGCACTTAAATTAATTAAATGAGTAAACAATGTCAGTACAAATGTGAGAAACACAAGAAGCGGCATCTGAAGACAAACCTTTATTGCTCGTATACTGTACTAAATGTGAGGCAAGTGCCCGATGTAACAAAGAACAACAATTGATTTAAATTGCTGCCTTTTAATTGTTAAAGAAACTAAGTTTATGTTGGTTGGAATTGCCTTTTTTAAACCCTATACTATCCCGATGCTTTGAAGAGACCAACAAAACGCGGTGAGTCAGTTTAAAAGGTTGTGTGTGTTTAGTTGTTTGTTATTTGTACACATATTGCCATTTAGGGCAGAGGAAATAATAAATAAAGATGAGTGTAAAAACAAATTTCTCATCATGTCTTCTTATTCGACTTCAGTGTTTTCTAAATTTGTTAAAACTTTGTTTGTGAATGTAAACGGTACGTCGTTTTTAATGAGTCATTCGTACAGGAGTTGACCTCCTATACGAATGCCATTTTGACATACTTATACACATACGGATATTTGTTGCCACGAATCATGCTGTTTTTTTTGCGACCATTCCAAGTTAATTTGTAGTAAAATGAAATCATGTTCTTTTTATGTTATTATGAGAGTAAATAAATACATGGATATAATATATAAATGTTGTTTCGTTTTGTGCCGTACTGTACCGTTTTGGCAATTGAAGGTTCCTTGCCATAAATAAAGGACCACACAGGTGTGTATGATAAAACTGCAATTCTGCTGCAGCTTCTGGAGTTTCACTTCTTTATATTGTATTCATCTTGGTTTTGATCTGCCTCAATATTTTCACACAAATATGTATTTATCCGCTAAATCTTTAACAGCGTTTTTAATATAAGTGTACATTTTTTATAAAAAATATTGGAAGAACCCATACATGATCAAATTAGTTTATTGACCTGCTACAGACTGACAATGAAATAAAGTGTACGAAATCTATGCATTCTTTTAAGTTTTAAATTGAGAGCTGACTTATTTTATCAATAATGTCTCTCTATGTACTTTCATTTTTTTGATCTTCTTCATATACACTTAACAAGTACGATAAAGTGTTTACACATTTGTTGTATAATTACAAC
>VMBQ01014072.1:0-15024 GCA_007657795.1 Dreissena rostriformis | reverse complement strand
GTGTGGAATCTTTCAATGAAACAACGAAACAAAACTCTTTTTAATATGTACAAATACATGCATTTAAATCGTATTCAAATCCAATTTAAGTGAGTGTACAACTAAAAAAACATGAACGCTCTAAAATGTACCTCGCGAATATATATTATCAACGTAAACAAATCCAAATTCGTACTGCACCTTCAAGTTATTTACGCACAAATCTACATGTGGCGTACAAAAATAACGTTAATTATATATTATAATCAACAAATACTCACTCTAAATTTAAGGAAGACCTCTGAAACAAAACGCGAAACACAATTGTTTTGTTCGAACGCCTCGTTTAATTTTACCGCCAGACAATTTCTATAATTGGAACTGAACGAAATTATCGTTTTTTTTTTAACGAAAACATTTACGACCACAACGGGCCGTTGTCGGTCCGCTATCGGTAAAATTAACCACAAGCTGCATATTCATCATTGACCATATTTATGTTTTGTGGTACGAATATAAACAATTTTAATATTTCATTAAAAGTGTTGGATATAAAATGACTTTATTGTAAATAACATATATCGGGCGGCGAAACGGATTAACATCGGATAGACACCGGGCCGATATACTCCCTACAAAGTTTCCGGGTTTAGGAGTGTGTTTAAAATACATTTTGGCACTTGATGAAATGTATCTAGACATTTCTTCAACATAGTTATTTTATGACCAAAATTCAACGTCGTATAGACGTCTTTTACCGACGTTGTTTAAACGTCGCCATTCTAACGTTGAATCAACGACGTCGCGACCGAAATTCAACCAATATTCGACGTCTATTCAACGTCGGGTGTTTGCTGGGTTCTTGGAATAAAAAAATTGTTCACAAATTTATTGCCCGGGTGATTTAAACACGCAACCGCACGTCAACAAAAGCCACAAGCGGCAAAAATAAAACCATCCTTAAAATTCGTCAGCCTTCAGTGAAATGCACCAAATTGTTCGAGACACATGCTTATAGCTATAAGTTTGATAGTGTATACTATAAGATTGCAGTGAACTTCACAAAGCCAGCAGCAGAAAGGTATACCTCTCACTAAACTGGGGCTCGCAGAAGGCAACACCGTTGGCTTAGTACCAGACTCCCCTATTCGTTTATATTCTTTATGAACTCGTCATTTAATATCAAAATTCAAAATAAAAATGGACTATTAAATACTTTTATGTGCTTTGAATTGAAATACGAAAAAGATTAACTAAATATGCAACCATTTCATGATGAACTTAAGATAATTTTGCAATTGGCGCCTCTTCAATAGCGTATTTTCTAGCGTAACATCGTTTAACGTCGGAACGTCACCGTCATGGGTAATGTTAAGTAGGCAATCACACGTATACATATACATGTACAGTCGGTCAGCACACGTTGTTTACGACAGAGGTTTGTTAACACCTTGACTATCTGGTATCCCCATTTATCAAGGACAATATGCGATATCAGGCACATGACACTATGCATAATTGACTAAGTCTGAAGATATTTTATACTGTTACTTTTATATAAATTCACCCTCCGACGTTGTCAAAGCAATTTGATATATCTTTACGCGAAATGGCTTGATCCATCATTTGTAATTGTCATTATGAACACATACTACATGACTCATATTTACATATTAAAGACCTCATTTAAAATGCCCATCAGCATCATAATCATGATCCTCATCCTGATGATCCTCCTCCTCCTCTTCCTCCTCCTTCTCCTCCTCCTCCTCTCCTCCTCCTCACTCNTCCGATCACAGCGAGAATACAGTCATAAGAATGTGTCCTTATTCAAACTACACTGTTTTACACTATACAATTTCACCTGCTTGCATAAGACCAGATCGTCAGATACTACGGTGAAAACAATTTGTGCAGTGTAACCTTTACTTTTGCTTTGCTCTAATAGACAATTCACAACTTCCGCCATAAACAGTTTCTTATCAAGTTTGTGTTTTGAGCATTTCTTAACAAAATACACGCATATTAATGTCGATTGTAACAGGTATTGTGTTTGTAACAATGTATTAGGTTGATAAACTCGATTTCATAGACATATGTGAGACATATTTTTTCTACACAGAAATCGGCTTTCAGAGGAATAACTCTGAGCTGTACGTACGTACTCATAAAAGCTCAGAGCATTCAAGAATAACTAAACGCGAAACACAATTGTTTTGTTCGAACGCCTCGTTTAATTTTACCGCCAGACAATTTCTATAATTGGAACTGAACGAAATTATCGTTTTTTTTTTAACGAAAACATTTACGACCACAGCGGGCCGTTGTCGGTCCGCTATCGGTAAAATTAACCACAAGCTGCATATTTATCATTGACCATATTTGTGTTTTGTGGTACGAATATAAACATTTTTTAATATTTCATTAAAAGTGTTGGATATAAAATGACTTTATTGTAAATAACATATATCGGGCGGCGAAACGGATTAACATCGGATAGACATCGGGCCGATATACTCCCTAGTTTCCGAGTTTAGGAGAGTGTTTAAAATACATTTTGGCACTTGATGAAATGATTCTAGACATTTCTTCAACATAGTTATTTTATGACCAAAATTCAACGTCTTATAGACGTCTTTTCCCGACGTTGTTTAAACGTCGCCATTCTAACGTTGAATCAACGTTGTATTTTGGTTGCCGACGTCGCGACCGAAATTCAACCAATATTCGACGTCTATTCAACGTCGGGTGTTTGCTGGGTAGAGTTATTTAAGCTCTATGAAGTTAATTGTAAAATTCAGAGGTGCTGTTTAATTTTCGATATAAGAGTTCTTCGCTGTGAGATATAAAAACATATGCTTAAAAACAAAAGAAGAGAACATTATCTAATCGTCATATTGAGAGCTACTTTTTTTTCCTAATGGTGACATAAAAAGAAAACTGTGTACTGTATGAAAACAATAGTGGTGATGGCACATATAGTTACAATAATTTATATAATAACAAAAACAGTTACAATATTTAAGTTAATTATACCTTAATAAGTTATTATCCAGTCACAATTATTGTTCTGAGCTGCTTTACATTTATGATTCATATCTGACGAATCGAAAGCAACTTTACTTCCTCGTATTCGAATATAAATAGAAATTTGGGAAACCGTTTGTTTTAACCCTCTTGTGATATTTATATTGTGTAGCTAAAAATAGGTAATGTGTAATTTATTATTGCGTAAGGACGTTGCTACTTCCCATATCAGAACACTAACTTATATTTACACTATAAGCAACTACTGTTGGGAAAGAATCTGTTAGAAAACGGAAATGACTTGAATTGTGCGGCAAAAACAGTATTTTGAATGCGCATCCTAAATGTAGTGTTGCAATGAGAAGAAATGCATGCGGCACACGTTAGGTTCAAATTTCAGTAATCAGTACCAATCTTGAATCTGATAAAATAAACAACAAGACATAACCGAAACACAAAATATTTAGGCGTTTGTGTTAAATGTTCATAAATGCTCGTGAAATAAGTATATTATCAGCATTAAAACGCAAACACGTTTTACATGTCTAGTATACATATGTATAATTTTTTCGACATATACAATTATAAATTTTAAATAAAAAATTATGTATTGGCAAAAATGGAATAACACGTGTATTTAATATCAAAGCAGTGAAATACTGAACTGTTGTGTGTCTTACATCACATATTTCTTAATACTAGTAACACAATCAAAGTCAACATATTATTTTCATTAAAATCTGAATTTAATAGCTGCATTGATGTAGTTAATTAAATCATTCCCACAATGCATTAACTACTGCGAAAAAAATGCGAAGTGTCGAAGGTAAAAGCAGAAAGACGTATCATTTACTCTATCATATACATTAGGCAACGCGAGAATTGCTATGTTACCTACAAAACACAACAAGTGCTTGACGCTGTATCAACATTTATTAACTGAATATAGTTCGGCTACCAATGAAACTTGGAGCGCGATGAGTAGTCTTGGGCATGTATATACAAATGTAAATAACATTTGGTTAGTGCTTCAGATCAAATCGCGTGTCATCGTGTCATCCATCGCGAGTGAGGGCCAACCAGTTTTTATGAAACATACATCATAACTGTGAAAAGTTTACTCCCGATGCTTTAACTAATGAAGGCAATCCAAATTGCTAACCTCTAGGTAGCAGATTGGGATAAACCACGTTACCATGTAAGAACACTGGCCACACAACATGGGCATCGGATCTTGTCGATTCAATTAACTTTTTTTTTACAAATAATATAACATTTATCAACGCAAAAAAGTGTTATGTGACTGTCCACATTTCTATTTAGTGCAAGTTAACCTTATAAAACATTCTTCATTCTTCCTATCAGAGTTAGAGTTAATCTCACTTGGTGCTAATAAGCGATTCAGCCAACGCACTATTTGTTGTTAACATTATACCTGGTACAGGCGAGTGCCTCACAAATTGGCAATTCTAAAATCCACATCAACCAAAACCTCCTTCTCGTATTTTCAGTTCAATTTTGTCACAGCTGTTGTTTTTGTATGACTTAGTATATTTTTGTCAGGACTGTTTATTTTATATAACAATCTATGTTAATGATTATATCGGTAATGTTCATTTATAATTTAATTCTTAAAAATGTGGCTTGTTTTGTCCGTCTAATATATTTGTTCAGTTTTTTAATAATATGGTGATTGTTGTCCGGCCATTATGTTTTATATAAATATGTTTAATACACAGTGTTTACCGTGTAAACAAAGTTTTTTCTGCGAATAAACAAGGGGTGGCTTTAGTCCGACTATTATGTCATTGAAAGAAACATTTCTCTTATCATTATATAGTACATATTATTATGCAACTTATCGGTTACTAAATTGCACCAAAATAAATGATCTATTTTAATCAGTGCCCATGAATAGCGCACACATTCTGAAAGTTAGTGCACGGGCTATTTAGATGTTTATTTCAAAACAAGTATCTGTTATAGATATTCCTTTTCACATCTTCTTGTCAGTCATTTAATATTATGCAATTCATACTGACTTCGTCTACCGATTGGGCGATATCTGACGCATTTCTGTGCTTACATGGTCCCGTGGTTGATCCCCCCCTGTGTGTTAATACAAAAATAACATACGTGATACCGATAGTATCCTTTGCGCGAAGACGAACAATAATCAAAGTACTGAAAGTACTGGTGGGGCGATTTGGCTCAAATTTTGTGGTCGTAAAAACACTATGAACATGTGTCATGGNTTAAAAATGTGGCTTGTTTTGTCCGTCTAATATATTTGTTCAGTTTTTTAATAATATGGTGATTGTTGTCCGGCCATTATGTTTTATATAAATATGTTTAATACACAGTGTTTACCGTGTAAACAAAGTTTTTTCTGCGAATAAACAAGGGGTGGCTTTAGTCCGACTATTATGTCATTGAAAGAAACATTTCTCTTATCATTATATAGTACATATTATTATGCAACTTATCGGTTACTAAATTGCACCAAAATAAATGATCTATTTTAATCAGTGCCCATGAATAGCGCACACATTCTGAAAGTTAGTGCACGGGCTATTTAGATGTTTATTTCAAAACAAGTATCTGTTATAGATATTCCTTTTCACATCTTCTTGTCAGTCATTTAATATTATGCAATTCATACTGACTTCGTCTACCGATTGGGCGATATCTGACGCATTTCTGTGCTTACATGGTCCCGTGGTTGATCCCCCCCTGTGTGTTAATACAAAAATAACATACGTGATACCGATAGTATCCTTTGCGCGAAGACGAACAATAATCAAAGTACTGAAAGTACTGGTGGGGCGATTTGGCTCAAATTTTGTGGTCGTAAAAACACTATGAACATGTGTCATGGGGACAAAGAACGCACACCGAGTAAATAGTTTTATGAATTAACTCTAATTTTTTTCTCAGCAAAATGAAAACACTGATTGATTTGATGTAGGACTGAATTACACAAGAGTAGTTTAGCTGCTGTGAAAGTGACAACCACAACATGTATTTTGTGTGTAAGGTAAAAGTTCAAAACTGGCATGAAAAGCATGGGCGAATTGTCATATAAAAACTTTGTAGCGCAGAGAACATTGAGATGTTTACTTTGACAGTAAAAAAATGTAGCGCGTGGTAATAAAATTGTGTCGCCCATATCGCGAACGCAGTTGATTTTTTAAAACGAAAGAACATAAATGCGCTGTATCGGTTAAGTGTAGATAGTTCAGTATTGAACCGATATTTCGTCGCTGTATACACCTTCCACGAGGACTGCGTGTAACTCGGGTGCTAATGCCACAGTGAAAAGACGTTGCCATGGATGAAACGCGCGCTGTAAGCTGATGATGTCAAACTGTTAAAATCCAAGGGTGTTTGTCGCACAACGAGTGTGTAAACACCGTGAAGGCGGGCAAAACTGGATTGAACTGGATTTATTGATGAGCATTTCAGAAGGGGAATTTTTTATTGTTCAATTGGTCACGTGATAATGTTTGTGCGCATTAATAATAATACCATGCGATCGGAGCTATTTTGTTTGCGAATGCAGAATCTGGATGCAAAGTGGTTCATTGCAGTAACGGACTTTATTCTTCGGTATACGTATAATGTTAGAAGGCAATCGCCCCACAAATGTACGAAGGATATGCGACAACATACAGATTATCTCGTGGAATCCATGCCAACATGCGACATTAAGTAAAAGTAAATAAACAATACACGTGCATACTGATACTTATTTCAATACATTAATGCATGAATCATGTCTAAGAGTAGTCAATGTCAAACATCTGAAAACAAACGTCGCAGTTTGATGAACAGAAACGCAATCAAGATAAAAAACACACACAATTATATATGTCATTAAAATGTCAAAATAACAAGGTACAGAAGAGAAGTACAGATGTATGTACATGTTTAGTTTCTCATCTGTATACTTGACTGTTGACCATAGTAATTTAAATAGAAGCATTTTTCAATCTATGTGACTGTAAAATACTGCAACGCGTTATTGTCTAATTATGACACACATACACAAAACTATCGCATAAATTAATACATCCTGTACCATATAGTTCAATATACCGTGTATATGTCTATGTTTCGTGTTCGATACTATTTTATGTCGGATTTGATTTCAAACAGACAATGTGGACAGTGGATGCGACACTTGAGTAATCTGGCCGGCAGGTTCGCATGCACCAATGTGCAGTCCCGCATGTCGTATGGAAACGGTGGTGCCACATGTCGTTCCTTTGTGATGCCATCATATACTCGTAACTTTTGTGTTCGTTTGTCGTATACGAATACCACATTTTCACCATTTCCTGTTTCAAAGTTATGTTGTTGCAGTCCATATACATTGTCTTCGTATCTGGGAAGAACTTCACCTTCAACAGTAATACACTGAACTGGTGAAATACTGACTTCTCTGTGATGAGCGCTACCAAAACTAGAAATGATGACACGTTCTCCGTTTGTGTACACCATTTCATTTGTTTCAAACCTGGCATTGTATCCACTATGCTCTTCTTTTATCGTTTTACAACTCGTTGTTTGTAACATGTTTGTATCCGTTACTGATATTTTAATTGTCTTTCGTCCATGGTCAATATCGGTGCATATCAACATAATATAACTGTCTCCAACAACAGAATATTTAATATCACAACTACTGTTCCATCTTTTGCAAATATTTGATACTAAAGCTACTTCAAAAAGGGTCGTGTCCTCGCGACATGCTAATAATTGTACATTTTTATACCGACGTTTACGCATCACCGTCTCGGCAATAAGGAACGTCCCAGCTTTATCACAAACTATTCCTTTAATATTTACCTGTCTTTCTTCTTTAACATTAAGCTTGTATGTCTCAAGAGACCACGTTTTTTGTTCAAAATCGTATATATGCGTAGGGATTTCCAAAACAGCTGAATGTTTATTTATATAGTGCATTCTTTGCTTAATCACGTATATGAATTTCCCAAGTGGGTCAACACCAAGGCAATATTTACCATTGTAGTAGTCGAATTCTCGTAGTTCCCGCGGTAATCTTACAAGAAAGGACCAACGTTCAAAGCCTATCGCGTATGCATATATTCCTCCTGATCTTTGGAGCTGCGGAATTTTGGCTACAAGTAAAACAACGCCGATTCTGTTCACTGGAGCTGTCAGTCTAGTTTGAAAGTTTTGACTGTTGAAATGTACATATAATTCACGACATTGCTTGAACGTTTGTACATAGTCATAAGATAAAGACTGAAAGAATTCGTGAGTAGTTTCGTTCAGGTTTAAAGAGCAGAACAACGTCTCAAAAGTTTCTTTGCGATCGCTTACATCATAACAAAGCCAAGTTCGGCAGAAAGTAAAAAGGGTCATTTGACATTTCTTGTCACGGTTTGCTTGGTGCCATATTTGTGTCATCATCATATCAGTCATAGCTTTATTATTGGGTGGATGTTCAATAATCGCAATCAAATTGTTAATTATATATGTCATTGAACGCGTCTGTATATCTTCAAAATTGTAAACACCGGCCATTTCCAAAACCTCGACAGCATTTTCTTTTGTCAATTGCACAGTTAACAAGTACTTCCTGCAAACGGCAAGTAAGTCACCAAATTGAAAATAGTCCACCGCTTTGAGCACTTCTCCGATGAAGTCGATACTCCAAATTCAACTCTCCAGTATAAAGAAACCCTATCACTGCGCCTACAGCTTCTTCGTGAAAAGACTCTGTAATAAATATCTTTCCTGAAAATAAAATTGAAGCGTATGTTAATCTTTTTGCTCCTTAACTGTTTTCCATCAGCACCACACACCACTGTCAATTTCGTGTATGTTGATAATATGATTCACGTGTTCGTTAATGAAAACATCTATAGTTTATTTTCAGAAATATAAAGGTGGACAAAGTAGCATACCCTGTTGTTTTTCTTTTAATCCACATCTGAACATGGCTTCAAAGTACGGACATTGTACCAAAACACACCAGTGGGCCCATATTTGTTTCTGAAAGAGATTTGTGTTGTGTGTTTGATAGTGTTAATCAAGCAAACAATAACATTTAACAACTTATTTTACTTTTTTAATCTTCCATGGTGAATAGTGTAAGAGCAAACAAGTTTGGCACTGATAGTTTGCAATATATTTGTTTGTGTTGATGATTTATTTTATATTTATTTGTTAATTGTAGTTTTTAACGCTTGCAAAGTATTGTACCGGATAACGACCTTGTATTTTGTTCTAACTTACATTCGCGATTCCGATATGTGGACACAATATGGTAACATTTCGGACTTACCATGTCATCTGGCGGGCCATATACAATGATGACGTCACAAAACTTTGAGCTTTCCTCAGCTTGCTGGAATAACGTTTCTCCCAGTTTCAAATCACTAACCAATTCTTTGCACTCGCCCATTTTCGAAACGACGAATAACTCTATGCGACTGCATATGCGACTGGGTCATTTCAATTTCGTTGACATCGATCTTTCTGGCTACACTATCTGTGGAAAATAATGCAATTGTTGACATTGAGCCTGTTAAAGTTGTGCACAGCGTTTCAGTTTCAAAATGAATAGTTTGTACTTTGATGAAAGTTACAAGGTATTATCGGCATTTGTTCAACAGGGCTGCTAACTTCAATAATAATTTATGCTTGTCTTTAAATGTAGTTTTATTGTTGTGTATGTTAAATAACAAATTTACAATCTAACGCACTATTTCATCGTCGGCTACCCACGTTCGAACCATTACGCTACTCTCCATTTATCGAGATGCTGGAGAGTAACGGAATGAATTAGTCCAGGGTGTCCGACGATGGCACTATTTTTCCAAGATCCAACTTTTAGAAAAATAGTTCTATCTTAAAAGTTCTACTTATTTGAACCGAAAGAAAGTAATTAACGATAATAAATTTGTGTAGATATATTGAATGAAGAATGGTGTAAAAGTTCTCATTAAATGAAAAAGGGGACCCATATAAAATGATAATGTAAAATATCTTATGGACGTTTCCAATTATATTGAATGTTAAGTTTACTAAAAAGGATATCATATTTTAACAAGAATAGCAATGAAACTGATGGATGCTCATTGTAAATTACGTATACAATGTGCGGAATTAATAATTCAAAGGGACGTTACTACTGAAAACTCACTTGAGAGGTACGACATGACAATATGCGTATGCCACCCTTTAGGGAAACTGCATATACAGTTTATATCATTTGATACAGAAACGTTTAATTCATTAGACAAGAAATATTTGAAGTGCAATACATTCCTGAAAAATCAATGGTGCGGAATCACTTGACGATATTTAAAGTTCAGTCCACCATTTAAGGAAAGTGCATATATAATTTCCTCACATTTCGATAATCAGTTCCTGAGATTACATGCCGACCAATTTTACCTTGTATAATTTTTGTATAAGGGCGTTTAAACTCAGCAGCCAGTATCTGTATGTATACAGAATAATGTCATGATAGAATAGCCATGGTCAAAATTCATATATTACACAATACAACACTCACCTGAACGAGGAAGTACCAATGTTCAATTGATTTTGTTTCCTGTTACTAAAAAGGAAGTTTAAAGTTAAAATTAAACCGAAACCGCACTGTGTTTTCGTTTTAAAAATACATATATTTAATATAATATTCATTTACTAAAAATCACGAACTTTATTTCATATTGAGAAAACGATATTGTTCATAACAATTCAACTGTGGTTATAAACCATTAGTTATGCGGGTAAAATAAGTATTCAAATATAAGAAAAAAACGTGTATGTGTTGAGTGGTAAATATAATTAAAGATATATTCTCACTTTAACATTATACACCAGTCAACGTCAAACTGTTATTACCCAACATACCGATTTCGATACTTATTGTCAGATTTCATGCATTAAATTGTTAACACTCGCCATTCAGACGCATTTTACATTTCATTAAGCAATCAGAAAAAAGTTCAACTTCGTTAATTCCAAGAATTGGAAGTCGAAAATTACACATTTCTAATGGGATTCCAGTTATGATTTTCCCTGTAAGTATAAAACAGCAATGGTAGTGTTTTTCGTACCCGAAAATAGCTGCATACTAATGGGATATGAGTTATGATTTTCCATTGACGTACACTATCAATTTTGATTTAATTGAGGAGTAAAACCGTTCGCCATGGTAGTTGATATGTTTATTAGTACGAATGCATTTTATGAGCATAGGGACGTCAAGTTTTGTATTGTATGATACATGTAATTATATTTAGCAATTTCAGATCAACTTGAGATACAAATAGGCGCCGTTCAAGATTCTGAGTAACAAGGGATCGAAATATTAAGTAACTGAAAAAAGCAGCCAACGAACATGATATATTGCTGGTTATTTATAAAAAGTACTTTGGTAACAAAGGCGAACAATTCAATGACTTAGCGAAAATCGTGTTCTGGCTCTTTTATTTACGCCCCTCCTCATCGCCTGAAGATGTTATGTCAATAAACTTGAGAACCCGTAATCAACAACTCGATAACGGTAATATGTTTATATAGCGCGCCTTTTCATTTATCGACGGTTGGTATTATTAAGAAGAGTTTGATAACGGCACGTCCGCATATTCAACATTCGTCAGAGATACGTTTAATTTGGGATCTAATAGACACGTTTTCAAACAATCTTTTATCACTTGTTAATTCGTTGAAAATGTATTTTTTAGGGAAGAAAGTATTCAATGCAAAAAATATTCATTTTTGATTCGCGGTTTGAACTTAAAATTAATGATAATTATATTGTTAACAACCGAAGAAATAACAGTATTCCGGATTTTTAGTACAATACGAGTTTGAACATAATTTGAATGAAGTTGTTTAAAGATATGGATTACTATGAGCATATTATTGCAACTGGTGAAATAATTTTATATTTGATAAAATAAGATTTACAGAGAAATATGTGTTTAAAATGGATAAAAATTCCGACAGCGTTTGTTTTGGAAACAATAGGCACGCCAAACAAGTCATACATCGCGTTACTTTAACGGGAATACCAACTTTATTTCACAACTTGGAAATGTTAAGTTGGTTTCCCTTAGTAGCTGCGTTTTTGTTAGCCCGTTGTGTCCTTTACTTAAACCAGGAGTGTTCATTATATATAACCGAATATTATTGTCCCGGGGCAATACATTAATACCATTTTATAAAACGCGTAAAGGTTCTATGCCATTGTTCACATTAACTATTTGTTAACCTTGGCCCAGTGGTCAACATCAATCTCCGCCCAGTGACATGACTGGTTCTTGGCTGAGATTTGTCTGGTTCTGGGCTGAGATTTGACTGGTTCTGGGATGAGATTTGACTGGTTCTGGGCTGAGATTTGTCTGATTCTGGGCTGAGATTTTACTGGTTCTGGGATGAGATTTGACTGGTTCTGGGCTGAGATTTGACTGGTATTGGCCTGAGATTTGACTGGTTCTGGGCTGAGATTTGACTGGTTCTGGCCTGAGATTTGACTGGTTCTGGGCTGGGATTTGACTGGTTCTGGGCTGAGATTTGACTGGTTCTGGGCTGAGATTTGACTGGTTGTTAACTGAGATTTGACTGGTTCTGGGGCGGGATTTGATTTGTTCTGGGCTGAGATTTGACTGGTTCTGGGTTGAGATTTGTCTGGTTCTGGGATGAGATTTGATTGTTTCTGGGCTGAGATTTGACTGGTTCTGGGATGAGATTTGACTGGTTCCGGGATGAGATTTGACTGGTTCCGAAATGAGATTTGACTTGTTCTGGGCTGAGATTTAACTGGTTCTGGGCTGAGAGTTTACTGGTTCTGAGTATGAATACAATGCCGACATAGCAAACAACGTGATAATGATCGATCCTAATAAATTGCTTTTTTTATTTATGGTTTTAATAAGTTACGTTAATTTCTATTTACATATTCATGTTTGATTGCAAACTGAACATTAAAAGTAAAAAAATGTAGGCAATGACACGGATAGGTAAGGTGAAGATGACCGTTTGATATATGCCGGTATAATATAAGCGAAAAGTCGGGGAAGGTTGTGTAGCATGTGCCACTTTTTTAATATTATTACTTTGTATAATTATATTTAACATAACTTATCGAGCAAAAAGCAGCATGTGTATCCACAGGCGTCAAAACTGGCGTCGGGGGTATTCGTCACTAAGGTTACAAGGATTGTTTGTGTCTGGTTTGCCAATGAAAGTATTTAATTTCTTTTTAAAAGTCTATAAATTGAATATTTTGGTAATGCTTGTTTGTATATATATATTTAACCTTTTAACATTATTTCGGGGTTTTTCTTCTTCCGATCGTATCATTTGATCATATACATGTATAAATCGGAGCTTACTAACGATAGTCTGGTCTTCCAGTTTAAGATCTAGATCTTTTATGAATAATTTTATAAGATAAAATAATAGTTCCTGTGTCTGAATCACGCTTCTTTTTCATGAAAAAACATTGATTAAATACTCCATAATGGTTATTTAAAATCCCGATTTAATTCAAATAACATTAAAAAAAGACTAAGTGCCAAAAAGTTACACCAAATGTTACATGTTAAAATTTTGAAACGCGAGAAAACAAGTGTACCACAATAACACTTTACAAAGACCACAACAAATAACCCGATTCCGGATTTTAACAACACAACATTATCAAAAGTCGTTAGATTTTTGTGTATTGTATTATAGTTATAAAGTCGAATACATCAATAAAGTGCTTTATGAAAAGCGGATGAAATCCTGCAATTTACGATTATGCAATTAATGACGACATATATTATAAAAATAAAACGTATAACTGTGTCCGTGTATCGTTTTCCCCATGTTTACCATACCTAATTGATTTAATTAGTGATTGTATTTTTATTGTTGTGTTGTTTTAAATCTTCTTATAAAATATGTCCGTTTATGAACAACAAAGTAGGGACTTTATACAACATCATATTGTCATCATAATGAAGAACGTCCATTTGTTGGTTTTGTTGTACATGTTCACAATATTTGCCAATGTTTGCATTCACATTTTGGGGTGTCAGATAGTTTCCGCAGCATAGTTGACGGCAAATTGGCTTTAACAATCGAACCACTACAAACCTTGTAATCAAGGGGTGGAATTCTATACCAGGTTTTCGATCCATGATAAAATTGAAAACCCCGAGCACTTTCCTTGTCCAGCACGAAAACGGATTTCTCGTCATTTTCCGAAATCAAACGACCCGTTTGTGTCAACAAGGCTTGTCTTGGTTCATTGAACAACCAATCGTTGATGTGTACAAGTGTTCCAGTATTAACGTTCACAATTGCATACCATGGACTGTCTAGAGTGGCGATACAAACATCATCGTGGCTTGGAAAGGTAAGCAGTTTACAGCTATTCCCACCATGCACCTCCTTACTTACTGCCCTTAGTAGCTTAACTTCCTTGGACTGTACATCATGCACAACCAGTTTTATTTCTCTAAAGGCGCAGCGTTTTACACTGCACACCACACAGATGTCATTGTTGTTTATGATGCATGAGTTCACATCTTCTAAGACAGTTGATCGCGGATTGAATTTAAACAGGAATGACTTTGTAAATGTCCCTGTTTCTTCCTTCCATGTTAATAACATAACTCTTTTCGGCTTTGACATTATATTTAATGTCGTGATTACCACATGCAGCTTTCCTTGTAAACACATGGCATGATTTACTTGTATCTGTATAATGTTTGAGTCGTTAAAAACTAACGATGTGTTTTGTTCTGACCAAGACTCACTGTTGAAATCATATTTGTGAATGCGTACGCTAATATTATTCGTAACATATGATTTGATGTGCTCATTTTTCAAAGCAAAGAAAGATTTCCCATGCGGGTCAACTGCAAGGAAAATATTTTCTTCACGCCAGAAAGAGCTCTGACTTAAAGCTGAAGGCAATTTTGATACAAACGTCCATCGGTCTTCCTCCACAACATACGCGTATATACCTCTTGGTTT
>VMBQ01014069.1:0-14892 GCA_007657795.1 Dreissena rostriformis | reverse complement strand
GGGTCACTTATTAAATATCGCGCTATTGCATCCCTGATCTTATCTGAAAAGTCAAAACCGTGTCGTCTGCAGATTGTTTGCATGTTTTGTTTGTAGTTTCAGTTCTCACCACGTGAACACTGTTAAATTCAAAACCGCGTTGTGAAATACCGATTGAACATATGTTTATGTCTTATGTCCCACCTATAGGACACAACTACAATTTGCTTTTTTGCATAAATAACACAAAATGATACTATGTACAGTGTTGATGCTTGGTTATTCCATCCATCTTGTACTTGGATTCCTCGAAATATCATACATCCAGAAGCCGAAATATAGGTCACTAATATTGTTCGCATATTTCATTCCAACATACCTCGTAAAAGACTCGCAATTCGATTAATAAATCGACAAAACAACCAGTAAACCATTAAGCTGTAGTTATTAGCAAAAAATACACCATTTCGGACTTGAATGACATACATATCAGGTATATNCAAGAGTCGCGGCCCAAAACGGGTCACTTATTAAATATCGCGCTATTGCATCCCTCATTCTATCTGAAATGTCAAAACCGTGTCGTCTGCAGATTGTTTGCATGTTTTGTTTGTAGTTTCAGTTCTCACCACGTGAACACTGTATAATTCAAAACCGCGTTGTGAAATGCCGATTGAACATATGTTTATGTTTATGTCTTATGTCCCACCTATAGGACACAACTTCTTTTTACTGCTTTTGCATAAATAACACAAAATGATACTATGTACCGTGTTGATGCTTGGTTATTCCATCCATCTTGTACTTGGATCCCTCGAAATATCATAAATCCAGAAGCCGAAATATAGGTTACTAATATTGTTCGCATATTTCATTCCAACATACCTCGTAATAGACTTGCAATTCGATTAATATAGTACGTGCGTTAAGATGCTTTCTATTTAAATCTACAAAACAACCAGTAAACCATTTAGCTGTAGTTATTAGCAAAGAATACCCCATTTCGGACTTGAATGACATACATATCAGGTATTATATATATATATACAAATATATCTGATATATCTGATGATTACAGAAGTTCTCTGGAAGCCATGATGGCCACGTTTGGAGTTGTGCTTGACGGCAGAAAGAACAGATCACCTCCGCTCAAGAGGAAACTGTCAGAGATGGACGAAAGATGCTCAGGTAATGACATTTTTTGACATTAAACGCTATGACAAATTATATGATCATCCTGGCACAAAATAAAATAATTGATTAATACTATGATGTTACTAAAGTGAAACTGTTTGCTTCTTTAAATATGTTTTAATACTTTATTGAATCTTGTTTAAAGCTATTTAATTGTAGCTCGATTGTATCGAATTGCTTGTGGATATAAAAATACCATTGAGTCCGTTTTTGGAGAATAAGCAGTCATTTGAATCCTCGAAAAGATTATGAAAAGGCTAACTGAGTGAGGATCGAACCAGATGCGAATTGATCGAGATAAACCTTACCCACTTGTTACTTATACTTGTTGTTGTGTAAAAAGTGGGGGATATAACAATATACAGTTTAAGTCATTGTGTAAAGGCGAAGTATCAAAGTGGTTGCTTATCCAGTGATTGTGTTGGCTACGATTAATGTTCTTTCAAAGGCGATTTTCTAAACAAAAGTTAACCCTTTTTTTCAGATGGAACTTCAACAGCCAATCACGTTTCACCATCAATATCAGCTGGCCAATCGTCCTACTCGACACAAAACTTGGCATGTCTAAATATATCCGGGAGCTGCTATTCAGCGTCATCGTCCGTTCCAACGTTCTACCCGTCGTTTCGCGGACCTGTTTCAACCCAGTGCTTGCAAACAAACAGAAACTGCCAGCCCTATTTCTACTTCATCAACATGTTTTGATAATACGAAACAGGGAATTCGCCCAGTTTTTATCTCATATCAAACATTACCGGTCTATGTTCCGTCCACGCGCATACAGGAAGTGCATCCAGCATTCAGACTGTCTTCGTTCAACCATATTGATCCACGTATTATAGACGCTTATTACAAAAGTTTACTATCATACCCGCAAATACACAATAGTATGATGTTTCCTCAATCATTGAAACCAGTCACTTACAATGACACGAAACACGATACATTCGGAAACAGTGTGTCAAACGCCTTCGATTCAATACACGATGACAGAGAGATTGTCTTGAACTTATGTACAACGTAATATTGTTCGTCTTTTTAAATACTTGAATAAATAGTTCTTATGTATTTTCGTGTTTGGTACGAGAGTGTTTAGAATATTTATTAGAATTACTCAAAGTCAATATAGTACATTTTCGGGACAATAAAGTTCGCTTTGAGCGATATATTTGAACTTCTGCTAACGATGAGCATTTTTGAACAATGATTACATTAAATACTGATATACTAAAGGCATGTATCGAATGCGACACTTTTGTTTCTAAAAGTAAATAGTATCACAATTCACAGACACACACAAAGCACCATCACATGTCGAACATCTTAGACAGAAAGCATAACGTATCCTTTCAAAGTTAGACAAACATAAAATGACTGAGTCTGACTGACAGCGCCTGTAAATGATAGGTCCAGTACAAAACATGTTATATGTAAACCGTACTTACAACCTCAAAAACGTACGGTGTCTCTTAGAATTTTCATAGACCCGACGAAAAACATTAATACCGCAATTACAAACGAACACTTTTAAGTCGCCCGTCAATGCCATATGTGTTAGCCATTTAGCGTATGCAAGATTGAGATAAACTCTCAATAACTCAAGGAGGGTATTCACATCTCTGTGCTGACAACCAAGTCGTTCGCGTGTGTTGGATAGATAGAGTGATTTCTTTCAACGTGTACAATGTACACTGTCTTAACACATTGATAAACATGTACTTTATTAACTTGAACATTCAGCAAAACGTCCACAAAACATATATGCCCTTAATATTATACAATTATTGGCTAGAGGGCCATTGGATATAATATTATATTCGCTGTTATAAAGCCAAATTGACATAGGCGAACCCAAGGTCAAATTAAACGAGATATCGTTTATATTATATCTTTATATCACGTTTGGCTTTTCAAGGACATTCAGTTTTCACTGATTGAAAATGTTCACAATTCAGCCATTAACAATGTTTACCACGTTTCTTTCACAATCATGGTTATTTCCCCGTACCCGTAAGCGTTTGTTTTCGTTATTATACGCGTCCATCTTCCCCTCTTTGTTGAAGTGTTTCTGTCATAGAAATCACCACTATTCCCCACTTGACCTCAATATTATCCGTAAATATTTCTTACAGCTCCTGACCCAAAATGGCGTCAATGAACACACCAAAATACTTGTTACTTAATCCAATATATTGTATAGGATGCTGTACGAGCCCGAATAGCAAGGTTGCCATTGCGAGGGCAAAGTTATCAATTTTGTCCACAGCTGCCTCTTCCGCTTGCAAGAACCGTGACGAATGGCCGTGGGGATTTCCACAAGGGAATACTAATTTCACGTGCGGTCGTAGATTAAATATTAGGAGGAATTTCAAAATGAAGCTGCTGTCATATCAACAGCAATATTAAGGTGAACTGTCACACAAGTTTTATATAATCGTATACATACATTTGTGCGATTCACGTGTCACTTTTTATGTTAGCCTTTAGTAATCCAACCCTGTATATATGACTGTGATGTTTTTTCAGATACCCGTGATTATAGGCAGCCGTGACGTTTATGGGATTTTGTGTGTGTCTTCCAAACACTATCACAAACACTCGACAAGAGGAATCCTTTTTAAAACTCAATACAATTAATGTAGAATATGTTTGTGTGCGATCTGCATGCATTATTGAGTAAACCATCTGAAGGCACCAAGATGAGAAATCTGGCATATTTCGACAAAGAAGAATTTATAGGCGCCCTTAACATCGAATAATTTAAACAAATTTCTATTTTAAATAATTCGTGCAGTTCAGAAATACCGTATGACCATATTTACGTTGAATATGATTGACCTCTAAATCGTCTGCTTGTTAAGTATCGTCTCTACTTAATTTCAGTTTATTCCAACCGTTTTGTCCCTGCATTTCTAATGTTGCAACGCCAGTAATATTTTTGTCCATGTAAATATGTATTTTTAATGGATCTGATATGATACGGAATGCGACAAAAACATTACTCCTGTATATTTTTATTGTCTTCTAAGGTTTTGTCGTTTTGATCTAGCCACACTTTTGTGTTACATCACTATGATTCGATTTTCATAATATTTGCAGAAAAGCCTTTTTTAAATCAGACACAAGAGCTTTTTATGAGTTCGGAATGACTAACAAAAATCATGTAATATGACATGACCTCTATATAGACATTTATCAAGCAGTTGAGATTACGATTTGTTTTGCCGATGCTTCGGCAAAACGCTTAATAATCATCTTAAACATTTATGAACCGTTCACGCACCTTCAGGAAGTGCATCCAGAGTTCATACGGTCTTTACGTGCTCATATTGATCCATTCATAATGCACTATTATTAAAGAAGTTAACCGTCACACCTCTTTTGGTCCAAATTGAAATGATGTTTCCAAATTGTTTGAAACCAGTCAATCATAGTGAGCAAGACACGAAACACGACATGTTTGGACACAGTGCGACTAATTCGTGCGACACAATACACGATGCTAGGGAGGTTGTTTTGAATCTATGTACTACGTAACAATACTATTGTCATTAAAGTGAACACAATGGATTTTCATGAGTAATTGAACTAAATTTAGGAATTTTTTTCCTTCTAATTTGGTTTAGTTTGTAGTACAAAAAAGTGAAAGATTATTCGTTTTAATATATTTAATCTGTTTATTTTGAAAATAATCAAAATGATAGATCGTACATACATGTCTATAAGTTAAGTCCAAAGCAACACTTATAAACAAAGCCAGGCATATTGTATTAAACTCTTACACGGATACTAACTTATCTCAATATACACAACAATACTATTTTACAGACAAAAACAACAGTTTAATTTGCAATAAGATTAAACAATCCACACATTTGACCAAAACAGGTTAAAGATCGCATGTTCATTTTAACCCAAAAAAGGCCGGGCCGTCAAAGCATATGCTAGTCCAAGGACGCAAAGAAAATGTCAGGATATGTCAGGAAAAGAGTGCAATATTTTGCCTTGACTCATATCTTGGCCATGTTAATTGCGGCACAATAAGCATATCGTTTGGTTATGGCAATAATTATTAGTTTTATAAAATTAAGGAATGTTATTAAGGACATGTTATACTGATTTGTTTGATAATTAAAAAAATACACCGCAGAAACAACTCGGAACGAAAAATAACACATCCACAAACGTACGGAGTTTTGCGAAAATTATATGACCTCCTTCGGAGGCATACATGCAAAATACGAATAATTCAAGCAAACGTAAGTGGTACAATCAGTCATTAACATAAACATATAAATGTGTACAACATTAAGAAAGAACTAAGCATGATATCCATCGGAGGAGAATGCCCCCACACACAATCCACTTTTGTCTCGCAAGAAACTAGATAAATGTCGAAGAAAAATGGACCGAATTACACAGGTGCGCCAGTGCACATGCTTGTGTATTAGGTTGGAAAGTTTCATCATTATAGCAGTTATACGTTTACACGCGACACAAGTTGAACATGTATGGGTTTTTTTAATTAAAAGTATGCCGCAACTCCGTTTTTTATGAAAAACGAACAAAAGAATGCAGGTGCGCTCGTTCACTTTATTGATATATATGTGAAAAGTCTTAAAACCCTAGTAATAATACTTTTTGAATAACGCGAAACACAATTTTTCAAATGCATTTTTGGTTTTGCTAAAATGGCCATACGTCCGGTTTAGTCTGAAAAGAAAACCGGAGCCTAAAACGGCTGTGCGAAAGTTCACATAATGGTTAATATGTATGTTAAGTTATATCACTGCAGCAGCAAAGCTTTTTGCGTGACGAAGGACAAAAGTTTCAAAATTGTGTTTTGTTTGTTTAAACTGTCAATTTAACCGGTTTTGATGAACAACAACTGAACCACAATATGCAGGTACGAAAGTTCTCATGATGGTTAATATTTTTTATAAAGTTTCATCCCTCTAGCCACATTACTGTTTTAGTTTTCTGCAACACAACAATACGACGGACGGTAGGACGGACTGACTGGGCCAAGCTATTTTCACCCGCTATGAAACTTGGGGGGGGGATAGAACATAATAATCATACATCAACTCATAAAAAGCTATCAAAACGTACAAAGAGCCACATTAACAATGTTTTACAAACAAAAAATACTTGTTCCATTTATATATGTTGCGTGTCTATACAAAACATAGTTTATAGAAAAAATACATGTGCAATCAACATTATTTAGTAATCTTATTTAACACTGTAATTTACGTTAAATAATAACAATTCAAAGGCCAGCAAATGTTCATAAAATTAACACATATAAATATGACGAAAAGGGCACTTTACAAAAACACCACCACTTGTTGGTTGCATTTACACTATTTTCTTCCCCTTGTCTCTGCTGACAATTCAGTCTGCTATCCAATTTGTTTGTTTACATATAATAAGCGCAGTCCGTATACCTCTGTGTGTTCAATCACATTTTAGAAAGAGAACTTAGTTTAAAACAGTATGGTGTGATCATAAAGAAAGATCTATACACGCTGTAACAAAATATCCACAACTTATTACAAGTACAAACCTACATCAAATATAAGTATTCATCTTTAACACCTTTGTTAATCATTGCAATCAATAAAACGAAGTCATATTAATTAAATAATACAGGCTAAAATTAAAACTAAGCAAACGAGAACTTTGGGAGCGCATGTGTTGTTTTGTTACAATGTTGCCACAAGCAACTATGACATCCTTTTACGGTTGTAAATGAGATATCTTAGTGTATTTTAGTTTTCTAAACGATTTCGCTTAAGCATACGTTCGCTGAACGTATGCCCTGTATTAACTAAACGATATTATCTTTACAAATAGCGGTTCATGTAGCATATTCAATGCAGCAATTTCAAGCGTAATTGCTTTAAACACTCTTTAAACCACATGTAAGACCATCGTATTATATATCTGAAATGGTCTAGCGTTTTATTTTATTTGTGCGTGTTCACCTTATTAAATTTATCTTTCTTTACAAAGTGCGATAATTTGTATTGTTTATATATTGCTGTATATAGTAGTACTACTGTAAAAAAACGATTGAACATTTGGTTTTTCGACCGGTGGATGTTTCCTCGCATTCAACAATTATTTCCGTACCTCCAAACATTATTCGAACAGTAACTGATCTGTTTAAATCACTGCCAGATAGTGGAACCTCAAAAAAAACTATTTGTTCATATCCGTCATCTGTGACAAATGTCACATCCTTTTTACTCGTACAGTACAGAGGGAAAGGAAGAGCCGTTGCATCAGCGTAAATGTTAACTACCTGGTCAGCATACTGATTTTCACCTACAACTAGTCGTTGGCCTGGTCTTATCAAAACAGCAAATATGTCTTTACATTGGTATCCGATATCAGCCCACGTGCGCTTTTCTAGAGGATGTTTTGTTTCGTCAAAATGGTTATGAGTACTAAAACCATACGTGTACCTGGACACGCGTTCTTTAATGGAGGTCAGACAGTGTCCAAAGATGACTGCNGCAGTTAGAAATGACCACTTTTAAGTCGACTGTCAATACCATATGTGTTAGCCACTTATCGTATGCACTACTAAGATACACTCCCAATATCGCAAGGAGGTTATTCACATTTCTGTGTAGGAGTTGTCTGACAATCAAGTCGTTTGCACCTTGTTGGAAAGAAAGAATTATTTCTTTCAACGTGTTCAACTGTCATTGTCATAACACATTAATACACATGTACAGATACATGCGTTCATGTATCAGCATGGACATCTTTTTGATTCTAATTAACTTTTACATTCAGCAAAACATCCACAAAACATATATACCCTTAATATTATACAATTATTGACAAGAGGGCCCTTAAATCCCAAAGTCGAATAAAACTGAGTCAAATTAAACAAGATATAGTTTATTATATAGCTTTATATCACTTTTGGCTTTACAAGGATATTCGGAATTCACTGATTGAAAAAGTTCACAATTCAGCCATTTACCGTTTAAACCACGTTTCTTTTACAATCACTAATTCTTGGCTGGGTTATTGTTATCTTGTCTAAATTGTCCCAGTGTTGTTATTTCGCCGAACCCGTAAGCGTTTGTTTTCGTTATTATCCGCGTCCATCTTCCCCTCTTTGTTGAAGTTTTTCTGTCATAGCAGTCACCACCATTCCCTACTTGACCTCAATATTATCCGTAAATATTTCTCCCAACTCCTGACCCAAAATCTGCAAAATGGCGTCAATGAACACACCAACATTCTTGTTACTTAAGTCAAGATATTGTATGAAATTGTCCCAGCCAGAATAGCAAGTCAGCCATGGTAAAAGAAAGGTTTTCAATATTGTCCACCGCTGCCTCTACCGCTTACATGAACCGTGACGAATGGCCGTGGAGATTTCCACACGGAAATAATGATTTTACGTGCGGTTGTAGATTAAATATTGGGATGAATTTTGAAATGAAGCTGCTGTCATATCGCAAGCAATATTAAGGTGAACTGTCATAAAACATTTAAATAATCGTATCCATACATATGCGATTCACTTGTCACATTTTATGTGTAAATGTCTTTAGTAATCAAACCCTGTACATAAGAATGTGATTTGTCTCAGCTACCCGTGATTATTGGCAGTCGTGACATTTATGGGATTTTGTGTGAGTCTTCCAAACATTATCACAAACACTCGACAAGAGGAATCCTTTTGTAAACTCAATACAATTAATGTAGAATATGTTTGTGTGTGATCTGCATGCATTATTGAGTAAACCATCTGAATCGGGAAGGCACCAAGATGAGAAATCTGGCATATTTCGACAAATGAGATTATAAAGGCGCCCTTTACATCGAATACTTTAAACACAATTCTATTTTAAATAATTATTAGTTTTCATGCAGTTCAGAAATATCTTATGACTATATTTTCGTTGAATATGTTTGACCTATAAATCGTTTGCTTGTAAAGTATCGTCTCTACTTAATTGCAGTTTGTTCCAACAGTTTTGTCCCTGCATTTCTAATGTTGCAACGCCAGTAATAACTTTGTCCATGTAAACATATCTTTTAAAATTTATTTGATATGAAACGGAATGCGACAAAAAACATTACTCCTGTATATTTCTGTTGTCTTCTAAGGTTTTATCGTTTTGATCTAGCCACACTTTTGTGTTACATCCCTATGATTTGATTTTCATAATATTTGCAAAAAAGCCTTTTATAAATCAGACACAAGAGCTTTTTATGAGTTCGGAATGACTTACAAAAATCATGTAATATGACAGGACTTCTATATAGGCATTTATCAAACAGTTGAGATTACGTTGTTTTTTTCCGATGCTTCGGCAATACGCTTACTAATCATTTAAAACATTTATGAACCGTTTACGCGCGTTCGGGAAGTGCATCCAGCGTTCATACGCTCTTTACGTGCCCATATTGATCCATTCATAATGAACTATTATTAAAGACACCTCTTTTGGTCTAAATTGAAATGATGTTTCCAAATGGTTTAAAACCAGTCAATCACATTGGGCAAGATACGAAACACGACGTGTTTGGACACAGTGCGACTAATTCGTGCGACACAATACACGATGCTAGGGAGGTTGTTTTGAATATATGTACTACGTTACAATACTGTTGTCATTAAAGTGAACACAATGGATTTTTATGAGTTATTGAACTAAATGACGGAGTTATTTTCCTTCTTATTTGGTTTAGTTTGTGATTACAAAAAAGTTAATGATAATTCGTTTTAACATATTAAATCTGCTTATTTTGAAAATAATCAAAATGATAGATCGTACATACATGTCTATAAGTTAAATCCAAAGCAACACTAATAAACAAATCCAGACATTTTGTATTAAACTCTTACACGGAAACTAATTTATCTCAATATAGACAACAATACTATTTTACAAACAAAAACAACAGTTTAATTTGCAATAAGATTAAAAAATCCACACATTTTACCAAAAACAGATTAAAGATCGCATGTTCATTTCAGCCAAAACATGGCCGGGCCGTCAAAGCATATGCTAGTGTAAGGACGCAAAGAAAATGTCAGGATATGTCAAGAAAAGAGTGCAATATATTTGCCTCGACTCAAATCTTGGCCATGATAATTGCGGCGCAATAAAAATGTCGTTTGGTCATGGCAATAATTATTAGTTTTATAAAAGAAAAGAACGTTATTAAGGCATGTAAAACATTTACAGCGCAGAAATAAATCCGAAAGAAATATAACACATCTGCAAACGTACGGAGTTTTGCGAAAATAACATGACCGTCTTCGGAGGCATACATGCAAAATACGACTAATTCAAGCAAATGTAAGTAGTACAATCAGCCATTAAAATAATCATATAACTGTGTGCAACATTAAGAAAGAACTAAGCATGATATCCATTTGATGAGAATGCCCCCACACACATTCCACTTTTGTCTCACAAGAAACTACATAAATGTCGAAGAAAAATGGACCGAATTACACAGGTGCGCCAGTGCACATGCTTGTTTATTAGGTTGGAAAGATTCATCGTTATAGCAGTTATACGTTTACACGCGACACAAGTTGAAAATGTATGTGTTTTTTTAAAATAAAAAGTATGCCGCAACTCCGTTGTTATAAAAAACGAACAAAAGGATGCAGGTTCACTTTATTGATGTATATTTGAAAAGTCTTACAACCCTAGTAATAATACTTTTTGAATAACGCGAGACACAATTTTGCAAATGCATTTTTGGTTTTGCTTAAATGGCCATACGTCCGGTTTAGTCGAAAGAGGAACCGGACCCTGAAACGGCTGTGCGCAAGTTCACATTATGGTTAATATGAATGTTAAGTTATATCACTGCAGCAGCAAAGCTTTTTGCGTGACGCAGGGCAAAAGTTTCAAAATTGTGTTTTGTTTGTTGTCAATTTAGCCGGTTTTGATGACAACAACTAAACCACAATATGCAGGTACGAAAGTTCTCATGATGGTCAATATTGTTATAAAGTTTCATCCCTCTAGCCACATTACTGTTTTAGTTTTCTGCAGCACAACAATACGACGGACGGTAGGACTGACTAACTCGGCAAAGCTATTTGCACCCCTTTTGCAACTTGGGGGGGGAATAGAACATAATAATCATATATCAACTCATAAAAAGCTATCAACACGTATAAAGAGCCACATTAACAATGTTTTACAAACAAAAAAATACTTGTTCCATTTATATATGTTGCGTGTCTATACAAAACATAGTTTATAGAAAAAATACATGTACAATCAGCTTTTTTTAGTAATCTTATTTTACACTGTAATTAACGTTAAATAATAACAATTCAAAGGCCAGCACATGCACATAACATTAACACATATAAATATGACGAAAAGGGCACTTTACAAAAACACCACCACTTGTTGGTTGCATTTACACTATTTTCTTTCCCTTGTCTCTGTTGACAATTCAGTCTGCTATCCAGTTTTTTTTTTACATATAAAAAGCGCAGTCCGTACACCTCTGTGTGTTAAATCACATTTTAGAAAGAGAACTTAGTTCAAAACAGTATGGTGTGATCGTACAGGTAGATATATACACGCTGTTACAAAATATCCACAACTTATTACAAGTACAAACATACATCAAATATAAGTATTTCATCTTGAACACCTTTGTTAATCATTGCAATCAATTAAACGCAGTCATATAAATTTAACAATACAGGCTAAAATTAAAACTAAGCAAACGAAAACTTTGAGAGCGCATGTGTTGTTTTGTTACAATGTTGCCACAAGCAACTATTACATCCTTTTACGGTTGTAAATGAGATATCTTAGTGTCTATTATGTTTCTAAACGATTTCGCTTAATCATACGTTCACTGAACGTATGCCCTGTATTAACTAACTGACAGAAACGATTTTATCGTTACAAATAGCGGTTCATGTAGCATATTCAATGCAGCAATTTCAAGCGTAATTGCTTAAAACACTCTTTAAACCACATGTAAGTTAAACCATCGTATTATATATCTGAAATGGTCTAGCGTTTTATTTTATGTGTGTGTGTTCCCCTCTATTAAATTGATCTTTCTTTACACAGTGCGGTAATTTGTATTATTTATATATTGCTGTATATAGTAGTACTACTGTAAAAAATCGTTTGAACATTTAGTTTTTCGACCGGTGGATTTTTCCTCGCATTCAACAATTATCTCCGTTCATCCAAACATTATTCGAACAGTAACTGATCTATATAAACCACAGCCAGATAGAGGAACTTAAAAAAAAACTATTTGTTTACATCCGTCATCTGTGACAAATATCACATCCTTTTTACTCGTACAGTACAGAGGGAAAGGGAGAGCCGTTGCATCAGCGTAAATATTAACTACCTGGTCAGCATACTGATTTTCACCTACAACTAGTCGTTGGCCTGATCTTATCAAAACAGCAAATATATCTTAACATTGGTATCCGATATCAGCCCACATGTGCTTTTCTATGTTTTGTTTCGTCAAAATGGTTATGGGTACTAAAACCATACGTGTACCTGGACACGCGTTCTTTAATGGAGGTCGGAGAGTGTCCAAAGATCACTGCTCCCTTCAGTACGGCTAGACCGGCATCTTGTGGAATGATGATTTTCCTTGAGGGAAACTTGTTTTGAATTGCTTCTCGAAGTAACGGGGACTCTGAGTACCCTCCTGCTATCAGGATTGTCTCCACGCCTGATGTCTCCGGCTTCCGTAGCAACGAGGAAAGGTGTTGCAAGATATTGTCAACTGACCCCTTAAAGAGCGATCGAAAAATGTCGTAGTCCAGCCGAAGTTTTTCGACAACCAAAGATATCTGAAAATCAAAATACTTCAATTGGCAACTACAAAACAAATTCCATAAAACACTTAATATACGTAATTACAAACCAAATACATATAATACATATGTTAATGCGCCTTCTGATCAAAACAGATATTAACACGACATACCTGATTTGTTTGTGGATTGTTCTGTATAATTTGTTTCAATTTCTGCCCTTTTGCATCTAGAAGATCCAAATGGCTACTGGAATCCTCATTGTCACTTTCCTGTCAGATTTGAAATCAGTTTCTCTTTTCTTAACTTCAAAATCTCGCAGTAAGTCTATGTAGTCCTCCATGTGCTCCTTCTTAAATTTGTCAAATACATCTTTCCCTTAAACAACAGCACACGCTCACAGACAAACATGACAACTTTGAAATGCACACACCATCATAAAGTTATGCAACTATAAATGAAAATAAATTGCAAAACAAGACACATTAAAAGTATTCGAATGACTAAATAACTACCGATCAACTGCCCAATAAAGTCCGAGAAGGCTTGATCTACGACCGTTCCACCCCATGCTCCACCAGTAGCTTTGTAGAGTTCCTTCAGTTCGCCTCCGAAACATACCTTGTGTACTGTGATATCGATTGTGCCACCTTAGCAACGAACATTGACAATTTCAAATTCGTTATAATAGACTCATCGACCAGAATAACTTACATGTTCAATGTGATATACATTTGCTCTTAAGTGCAATTAATTTTTATTATATAAACATCCCTACCTCCTGCATCCACGACTAAATATTTTTTCCCGATCGGAAAGATAACGTATTGCTTTGTCCGTCCTTTTGAACTGGTATGTGCCTGCAATATATGGACACCGCCTCTGGTTCCAACGCAATTGTTAGCTTCCCCGGCAATATTCCAGCCTGTATATTTAAATTGTTACTCGAATGGCAAAATATTTTCAACAACATTGTTTGTGTTAGAGGAGATGTCTTTTTCATTCCAGTACGAATGAAACATAATAAAGTAAATCCCACACAATACATGCAACCACTTAACTATCGTTATAAAAGTCAATGAACCAATAGTGAAAAGGAAAAGTAATAGTATGTATTGAAACACTGATCAATACCTAAGCATCTTTTTTTCTATAATCGCACAGAACAATTATTAGTTGTAAAATAATAATTATAACATAGCTGACCCAGTTAACTTGTCGCGGACGGGGAACATCATTAAACGTATTGTAAAATTGTTATGAATGACATTTACACGAAGAATTGTGCTTAAAGGTCGTGTTGATTACGCATTGTGTAAAAGGATTCTCACTGAAGTGACCGATTTTTGTAGTCGCGAGTTAAAACACCACTGAGACCGCATAAATGCAAACCTTGAAAATGTTAATAGCTATATTACGCGTTTATATTACGGGGAAATGTGTCTATAAAGTAACGAAAACGTGTAATACCTCTTGAGCGGCAAGTCTCATAAATTGCTTGGCTGAATCGTTCCATATCGCAGAAACAGTGAGTACCCAATGGATGTCGTGTGCAACGACGTCACTGACCTGCTGTTGACACATATCTGTCATGCTGTCCATCACGAATCTTAAATGCGTTTGCAAATAAATATTGATTTTGAATTTTACCTCGAATATCAAGAGATTTCAACCGACACTCAATGTCAGAGGAATCGGCTGACACAGCAATCTGCTGTAATCTTTAGGTTTGTAAATTAGTCTTGGTTGCACATGTGTGAGGGTTTAAGGACATTTCATGTTCTACAACCCTGATTTCCCTAAATAAATGTTCAAAGGAAAAAACATTGTCAAACTTATGTCTAGTTTGGGACTTAAGTTTCTCAGAATGAATTGAAGTCCAAAATTTACATCTAAGCATTTCATTT